>JAPDSC010002623.1:498028-528028 GCA_026290005.1 Latrodectus geometricus
TGTGTGTGTGTGTGTGTGTGTGTGTGTGTGTGTGTGTGTGTGTGTGTGTACAGTTATGTTTTCTTAAAAAATCAAAATTGTTTTATGTTTAAATTTACTGTGAAATCATATGCTTATAACGAGTTTTTTTTTCGGATACATTTAATACAGATTATCATCTATATTTCAATAATTGAATAAGATAACAACATCAACTAAATTAAGTAAACTAAAAACAACATTGCAAATCAAGTTCTGTAAAGTACATTAAGTAAAGATTTTTAATAGTGCATGTCTAGAAATACGCTTCCAAAAAGAAATTTTCTGATACGATAACAACAAAACATGCGTTCTAAAAATCTCCAGTAATTAGTTCCGCTACTTATCTTTATTCCGCTACTATCCCATTCTTTGAGTTCGAAAACCGCTAGATGGCAAGATTTCTCTTAGGTATTCGAAACGGTTCCTTTTTTGAAATCGCGACATCTCCAGACAAGATCGGAAGAAGTGAAAGTGGATGTTGCAACGGGAAATAGTCAAATTTTTTCTCCTCACAATAGATTGCATGCTTCTTTTTCGTCAGTTATTTTGAGCATACACTTGTTTTTGAGCCTTCAACAATAGAGTTATCTATGCTGAAAAAATGACGGCATACAGTAATATTTAAGTGATTTTAATCTTTAAAGATACTGATTTGCTTAAAATGACCTTACTGGGGTATTAAAGGACACACAAAGTTAAAAATCCTTCAGTGAATGACAAATTTAAGCTCTCTGCAAACAACCTAACGGTATTTTATCTGACGATCAAAATGGAAAACAATATTTAATTGACTTTTATTGAGTGACTTTTGAAATATAAATCCGAAAATCAGCATCTTGATGAATGTAATCTGAGCTTTCAGTGTATAATTTGTTACTATTGAATAGTTTGTTTCTTTTTTTTTTTCAACGCTCAACAGTCATTTACCCATTTTTTGCACACGAGGGCTAATTAGACCGGGATCTACGGTTTTAAGTGGATTCCGAATCATTAAATATCCTCCCTATGTGGAATTTGATACCACGAACTGTTTAAAATTCTACTATTTATAATCTTAGTGAATTAATCTTACTAATAATGCATATAAAAAGGTACTGCCCATCAGAAAATGATTAAACTAATCAACATAATAAAAGATCAACTTTATTCAGAGTTTCAAAGGAATTTTCATGTTCTCATTTTGAAAATTTTTGAGTTGGTAATTTTTTTCATTTCTTTGATATTGTTTTAAAATTGTAGCTCACATATGCATTAGATAACTTTGGATTTACTGCACTCCATTGAATAAAATAAAATGTTGAAATTTTTTGTTTGATTTATTTATTGATTTTTAAAATTAATTATTTACTAGACGAATTGGGGGTATTTTTTCTATTAGTTAAGTCGCACTGTGCATATAAAGTATTGTAAAAGAGTGTACGCTTACAATCATTTCAGTTCAAATATTGTATAATATGTTACACATAAGTACATTTTTGAAAGTTAATAATTAAGCACAGATATTAAATTCTTCTTTCAAATTCATTGCATCTTGTACTTAATTTTTATAGGCAAAATCTTAAATCAGGGAATTATAAGACAGAATAATTCCTCTAGAGAATCATTCTATGGGAATTATTGTGCCTTAATTTATATGTTGGTTACGTTACCAAAATCTTGACTATAGTGCTAATGTTGGCACAGTAACTTTCTTAAAATTTAAAAAATCTTTAGTGTAAATTATCATTTCAGTGATACTTTAAATAAAGTATCACTGAAAAATCAATTTCTTATGTAATGAATTTCTTATAAGTATACACACAATTGATATAGAGTAATCTTACTTCATTTGAAGCACTTGAGTGTGACTTATTAAAATATTGTGAATGTGCTTAAATATTTTTCTTTTTTGTACTCATTTTTTACAATGTTTTGCAAAGCAAGTACATTTCAAACAAGTTTAAATTTATTGGTTTGGATAAAAATAAGATAAGGTATTTTCTCAATATAAATATTATGTAAGAATTGTTGCGAAAAATATTAAATAACATCGTATTTTAAATGACAGCATTTTCCGATCAGCTCTATTATAACTTGATCGATTGAAGCCGGGAAATTTTCAGGTTAAAAAAGTAGGACTTTGTGATATGATAAGCCAATTATCATTGATGAGACAGCATAAATAAATGGGGCACATTCTTGAAGATGCTCAATATCGCTTCGATTTTACTCAATCTATATGATGACTGGTAATTTCCCTCTGAATGTATCAAAGTATACAAACTCATTAAAATTGTTCTGAATTCTCAATCTTCATTTCTAATGTCATAAATATTTGTGATAAATCATCGTATTAAATTACTTCTCTTGTTGTTCCTGATTGATATGACAGTATCATTCTCATCATGAAAGTTGTTGATAAAATGTTAAATTGTTCTATCAAAAATATGTGATACAATTTTCATAGAGAAAATTTATGAAAATAACGAAAAACAACCTCTGTTTTGCTTATTTTCTGAGCTAAATACTTCGAATCAAACTTGAGGAAACTTGAGAAAAAAAAATGCTACTTGTTTATATTAATGCTTGATGAATCACAGTTTGATTCAAATCTGCTTTAAATTTGTTGATTGAATCCATCTTTGAACAGTAAATTCCGCAAAATATAAAAAGTGAGTAATAAAATTAATGTTTTCTAAAAGGTCTGTTAATAATAATATTTCACTAACTATTCCAAATATCATCAAAATTGTTCCAGGTCTGTTCTTTAAAGTTCATTAATATTTTATTATTAGTGATATCCATTTATTGTAATATGTGTTAATATCCTTCCAATATTAACCAATGTTCAAGATTTTACTGTAGTGCCAAAAAGAATGAATTATTATATTTCCTAAACATATTTTCTTGCTTTGAGACCACTTATGCATATGTTGCATTTTATTTAATGTGTTTTATTTTATCTGTAAGTAAAAGATAATTTCATGAGATTCGTTCTATATATATACTTCCGTAATAACTAAAACCATTCTCTACTATAATAAATAAAATGTGTCCTCATGATAATAACTTAAGCATTGATAATTAATTTGAAGTTATCAATAAAAAATTAATATATATTTTATTTATTACCAAAATATTGAAACAAAAAGCAAGTACTTTAATTTAGTTTCGTAATTTGGGAATTAAATTTTAAGACTATGAAATTAAACTTATTGCGATTTTCAAAGCAATATTTTTATCTTCATTGATTAATTTACAAAGTATTCAAATTTTTGTTTAAAAAAAGTCACATATATTTACATTCAATGTGTGTGAATACTTTTAAATATATAGTTAATTTTTATTTTGAACTTTTTATATTAAATAATGGATGAAAGAGTAAAAAATAATTACAAATGGTTTGCTCTGTTCTCTTTACAATTTTATGAACTAATTTTAGCTTTTTTTTAAAATAACATTAGTGATGTTCATTTTGGAAAAAATAACATACATGAAGTTATCAATAAGAAAATATTGCTACATTTTTCTATTCTATAATATATTATATTTAAGCAGAAAGAGAAAACATTATGTTGTATTTATTTTGCAAATAAATAAAAGCAGTTGAATTAAATATAAGGCTTTGTGTCTTATGAAGACCTATATTGCGAAGTTAATATTTTGTCATTTAGTTTAAAAGTTACTCATTTCACTAAAAGTGATTAGGTTAGAGATGAGATTATTGCTATTATTTAAAGTATACCCAGTTCTGCAGACCGAAACCGCTGTACAACACCAACCATTTAGTTTAGATACACCGTCAAATAACGTAGTCTACACTTGATCTTGAAACTTTCTCCTTACACTAAAACATATAAAGGAAAGGACTTTTTGTGATTTTAGAAATAATTTTTATTTCTAAAACCACCCACAAGTCAGAGACCTCTCTTTTAACGTATCTCACCAGAAATAATTTGATAAATCTTCCTTTATTAATATCATTTCCAAAGTGCTTTATGTTGATCTTTGGTGAAACGGATACTAAAAAGAAGATAAAGAGGAAGAAAGCTAATTAAATAGTAGCATTTCTGTGAATGATTCTTTTTAATTAATTACTTTTGAATTACAAAAAATAGAATGATGAAAAAACTCTTCCCATATATTAAAATAATATAAGTTATTTCGTCAATGTCCTCATATTCTATTAAAATGCAATAATATCTAGTTTAAGAAATGATTTAATTAAAAAGAAGATTTTTAATTTATTTTCTTTGGAAATGAATAACATAATGGTCACTGAAATAAACGTTAGGAGGTGATCTTTAAGGATGAACACAAATTCAAAGTTTAACTACTATTGTTTTCGAAAAGACTCATAAAAATGTTTCTAAGAAGGAGAAGGAATTACGAGAAATCTACAATGGAATTATGTTTTCCGGTCGTGATGTAGCACAAGGTTGCGAAAGCAAAGACAATAACAAGACAAGAATCAACTTCTGAATTTTAGCGGTAGCTAATAGAACGGAGAGAATCGTTGCTATCCTTCTTTCTTAAAATGATTTCTATTAGATAGTTTCTTCATTTATGTATTTCCAATTCTCAGCAACTTATTTGAACTTGGATTTTAAATTATTGATTTTTAATATTCTTGCTCATAAATTTAGCGACAGCATTAGTAACGATTCTGTTTTCAAATTATACCAAACTTATTCTTTAAAATTTCCTGAAGATGTGAATTATTATAAAATCCAATACATTTATTCCAATACATTATTAATTAAAGTTTCCGTAATTAAATGCAAACATTTGTTAAATATACATAAAATAAACACGTTTTTATAAAAATATAAATTAATAAAAGTTATTTTAATATAATCACACAATTTTATTTATTGTCAAAAAATATTTACAGGGAATATATAAAAAACAATAATGTGTAATGATGTGTAATAACATATAATGAGCGTAAGAGATGAAGAAAAATGCTAGTAGTATATTGTCCTCAGTTTGCAAAATTGAATATATAAAACATCTCAAGCAACAACATCCATCATTCTGTGGTTTCAAGTTTTCATCAGAGCTTCAATTCTTTATCAAAATTTCTATTCTTTACTGTGGCAATGGTTGGCAAGAGTCTCTGTAATCTCTTTGAATTCACGATCAGATAGCCCCAAGTAAGTTAGAGAATGGGATGGTTAAAATAGGAATCCTTAGTCTTCTGTGCCAATAAAAATTAAAACTGAATTGATTACTTGCAGTTGTGCAGTACCTTATCAAAATATTATATCGTTCAGAGCTTAAAAAATTGGTTATAAGTTAGCTAACAGTGATTTTATGTTTTACTAGTTATGGAAGCAAAATGTAACAGAGATTGTTATGTTGCTACCAATTGAGTAATTAAAGCTGAAAAAGTGACGTCAAGTAGATGAAAGCAATTAATCTAAAAATAATTGATTATCCATACTTATTACATGTTGCCTAAGCTGAATGTCTTTCCCAAGCTTAAAGAAAATAGCTTTAAAAATTGAAATTCACAGGAGTTTATAACTGAAACTGCTGTATCCTTTAATAAAGATTCATCCGAAAGATAAGAGGTCTTATGAATGTCATAAAACAGGAGCATATGCTACGCTCTAACAAATTATAGAAAAAAATGTTAAACTCTAATTTTTGCTCAAAATGAAAATGGAAAAAATACATGGAAAATTGTATTTTTTTGAGGGGGGGGGGGAGTTCAACAGCCCGATTGGCGATGATGGTAAACGAATCCTTGATATTTCCCGAGGAGGTATCTATTAGAATATTTTGTAAGAGTTACAGAAAAGAACAAGAATTTAACATTAATCAATTCAAAGATTCGTTATACTTGAACATTAATTTTATTTTTCGTTAATTAGAAGACAGCGATCTGTAATCAAAAAACTTTTTCAACTGCTGAAAGATAAAGAATTCAATTTGATTAATGTTAAAACTCTTCAAGACTTGCTGACTAAAACTGAAGGAAAGGAGGGAAATTTAATTAATATAATTGAAGATGCATGTATTTCAAGACCAAAAAAGGTTAGATGAATAGAATCTTCAAGTAGAAAAATCTGAAAGAGTAAACAGCGTAAATGTGATGGACTCTAAATAAAAAAAATAGTTTTTATAGAGCATGCAATTACTCCAGAAAAATAGAACACTAATTAAGCAAAATGTTGGCAGAAGCAGACAAGAAAGGCAGAGAACCTTGTACTTTAGAAAATGTCTATAATGAAGAGGAAGATTTGGAATATTTGGAACATAATGTTTTTTCGAATGCTTCACGGTGTTGAAAATGAGTTCCTGGTCGATTCTGATGCAACATTATTCTTTGCAACAACAGGAAGCTGTTAAAAAAATAAAAACTTCAACTAGAAAAACTAAAATTGAGAAGGATTTGAAGACAAAATAGTATCGGAAATCTTGGGTACAGATGATATAGATTTAATTTATAGAGACATCAGAGGGGTAAGATAAATTTTATATTTAAAAAGGTTTTTCAAGCATTAAACATGCGTAAACATTTATGTGGTGCAAATCTAGATATAGCAGACTTTAAAATTGTTTGGTCTTAGAATAAGGTTGGCAGTATGTAAGCTTTATGCTTACTTACAGCTAACCCGTTGTTTGATGCTTTATGGCTGCATCTAAAACTGGTAAATTGCATGGCTTGAAAGCTTACACAAAATATCAAATTGCTTGTTACTTTTTTAATTTAGTTTCGATTCATCGTAGATTTTGCCACATAAATATACCTTTTATTGATCAGATGAGTAACAATAATCCCATTGAAGAAGTTAAAAACTTAAAAGATGAAGCAAATAAAGTTAAAAGTTGCGAGGTTTGTAAAATTTCTAAATCGAAAGGAATTTCTGTGAAACCTAAAGTTTATAGAATAATAAATGTCTTAAGATAAATTTTCATGGACATGTGGGCACCGGCTCTGGCGTTAATTATTTAAGAGGTAGTAAACATTATCTATTGTTGATTATTCAAGAAAATGCTAATTTTTCACCCTAAAGAGTATTGAAGACGTATTTGATTGTTTTAACGTTTATAGTTCAATTAGAAAGACTGCTTAATTTAACTTAAACGCTGTTAGAACTGATTGGGGACGGGAATTTACTCCATATTTGAAGTTTATTTAAAGAAATTAAATGCTAGTATCCCACTAACAAGTGTGCATCCGTAAATACACCTGAACAAAACGTTGCGACTGAAACGTTTAATGCCTTTGCAATGGATGTGCAGACAGAGCTATGTTGTAAGACAACATTTAATAGCAACTTAGATTTTGGGTGGAAGCTTTTTAAGCTTACGTTTATGTTAAAAATCGTGCTAAAAACAAACTCGTTTGAAGGAAAAACACCAACTTTGATACGGATTTAAAGCGTCAGCTAAAATTTTAAAATATTGGATTACTTATCTTACATTCATATCATCCCTAAAGTTCATGCAAATCAATTTCAACCAAAACCAAATGTTGGTATAATGACAGGATATTCGACCAGAGAAAGTGGTATGGGGTCTGAATACCAAAAGAACGCAGAATGGGAAAAAATACACGTAAAGTTTTACAAGACTAAAATTCTCATTGAAACTTCATTTAGTAAAAATAAGTCACAGAGTTGTAAGATATCACTTAAATCCAAGATAAAATTTAGAATTTAATGAATGATGTTGTTCAAATTGAAATTTTTCCTGTAGTCAAGATGGTTAAAATTAGCTAAAGTATATATATCAGACTGGAAAATTTTAAACCCCAAAAAATTAAGTGGTATAATTAATATTCTCCAAATAGTAACAAAATATTACGTTTATTAAATGATGTGGAAAAATATTGTAACAAAAATTACATTTTGTTTGTGAAACACACCGGTAAATTTAATTATAAAGCGGATATATATATATGTTAAATCTCTTGAAAATTCTGATAAAGATAAACAAAGGAAATTTATACACCTAATGATTGTAAAGTTACTTATGAAATATTATAGATTATGCATTTGATCATGTAAGCTACAATGTCGAAACACCCTAATATTTCTGTGGAACTCAGTTATATATCACTAGTAAAAACTGAGATAAAGATATGAATGAAGAACTGAAAATCGTGAAAGGGCGAGATATATGGAAACTTGTAGACCCACCTCCAGAATCAAAAGTGATAGGTAATCGATAGGAGCACTTGATTAAAAGTGATGATAAAAATAGTTAAGAAATATATAAAGATTTTATGGACACATTTTCATCAGTTGTTAAATTCTTTATTGTTAAACTTTTATTCATACTATTTATACCGTTTCAAGGCTGATATGCATAAATTGATGGTAAGCAACTTATTTGTACGGAAATTTAAAAATAAATATTTTCATGAACAAATCATCTGGGTTAAGAAAAAGTGTTTGGCAGTCTTCATCAAAGTAATCGTGAATGGAATTGTGAATTGTATAATACTTTTTTTTTGGAAAGATGAAACTTCAAAATATTGAAATTCTTTAAAACTTTTAAGTTAAATTACATTGTATTAAATGATATTGTTGTACTCGGGAAAACTCAAAATGTAATGCAGGAAACTATAGACATATTAAGTTAAAAATTAAAGAATCGGGTCCTGCTAAGTCTACTATAAATTAATTTCGAGAGAATCGATTCTTTAGTTTTTCTTAATCAGCAAACTTATATTGAAAGGTTGATTAGGTTTGTCAATGTTACCTAAAAATTTGTAAACTTGCTTTTATACTTAATGCAAAACTACCTGAAAAAATTGAGGAAGATTAAATTGAAGAAAATGTGTGTAGACAATCAAATCCCGTTCATTCAGAACACTAATTGAATGTCTATCGTTCTCTGAATATTAATTTGGACCAGGCAGCGTTTTCTGTCAACATGTCTCTATTTAATGACAACACTTATAAACTTTGGTTATAGATGTTGTTATAGAAAGTTATACTTTTCAAATTAAAAAAAATAACTAAAATTAATTTATCTAATATTAAAAATACTTTATTAAGTTTCTATGACGCTAACTGGGTTGCGATTTATAAAATTGATATTCAAAATTAGGATATCACGATTTGGAGACATTATTTTTGAGTGGAAATCATCTTTACAAAAATGTAGTGTATTGTATTGAGTTATATAGAATCAGAATTTATTGCTTTATAGGAAGTGTTAAATATTTAATTTGGTCTTCTAGAACAATAAATAATTTAAACTTCTATCAATTTGAGAAACCAATTGTTTTGTGATAACAAAAGTAGCAATATTTTTCTCAAATATTATCAAGAATCAAAAAACTTAACAGATATTAAATATCAGTATTGTTGATGAACTTTTAAAGGATTAATTATTTGTACTTAAACATGTATATTTAACAAGTTATATCGTAGATTTTCTTACAAAATCTTTACTATTTTAAAAATTTATTGATAGAATATTTTGCAAATCCAATATGGCTATGGGGCTGAATATTGGCAATTTAGTAATTTCGGTCACATTAGTTTAATGTTTGGCATATGTTTTTAATAATTGGAAATCGTGAATCATATTTAACTGTAGAGATATTATAAGGTATACTGGTCAGTTTCTATGAGTGGCCGATAAATGACCTATTTTGTCTTTATTGCAGTTTAATGTATTTTGAAACACGATTAAATAAAGACGATGTAGCATTTTGTTTTAAAAACTTAAGATAGAATGTAATTAGTTTTAACTATATTTTACTAAATATAATAATTTCAGCACGCATTATTTAATTTTTATTTGAAATAAAACAAAAGTTTTGAATTTTGTTAAAATGCTTGCAATATGTACAAAATCATTGTATACATACTGCAAGCATTTTAATGATACTCGAAAATTTGTCGTTTCAAACTTGCAATTATATTGAATGCCTAAAATACCTATTTAAATTATTCGCCTTACTTTACGAACAATCTTCATGAATAAAATGAATTTAATATCTAATAATTTGAAAATAAAAGGCACGTAAATGAGATTTTTTGAAAGTATTTGGCTACTTTTAATGAAACTAATTCATTCCTAAATTACTTCTCATATTATATCTCAATCATTCAGAAATGATAAATAAAATAGTTTTAGGCTTACATATTGCATGCATGAATTGTTTCATTTGAAATTGTTGAACTGATTGATATGATAGTGACATAATTGATAATGACAAGCTAACAGTTTTTACATGGAAGATTTTGAATAAAATATTAGAAAAAAACCTATAAGAAAATACAATTGTTTGCTTTGTTAAGATATACTTTTAATATAAGTAATATATTTTATTTAAATGTTGCATGCTTTTTTATTAAATTTCTTCCTTAAATGCTCAAATAAATATGTAACTTGACATCTGCGAACAGTTAATGAAGTACTAATATAGCATAAAATCATTAAGAATTACCTTGAGATATACCAAAGCGTACTACATAACACCATTCTGCATAAGCGTACTACATAATGTTAAAACTAAGTATTTTTAAGAAGAGAAACTTTTAACAATTAATAATAAATAAATTTTTAAAATTATGTAATTTCCAAATTTCAAAGTAAAAAATATAATTTGACTTCCAAAGACTATTGAAGAATACATTTCTAAATATTGCTACAGTTGATCTCAGGAAAAAATTTTTCTTGGAAAAAAAAATCTGCTAATTGCAATCATCGATAACAATAGGAAAAATAGTAAAATTTAAGAAATTTTTGATTTGATAAAATACACAAATACATAGATATAATCATTGGGCTGATTAAGAATTAGGTGAATTTCATTTCTTTGTAAATATGTCTTACGTCAGTAAAACAAAATAGAAGAAAGAAATCTGATGTACGACAAATGAAACTGAAAAACAAAGTAAAAAGGATCAATCAAAGGTACTCATGCAATAAGGAACAAGAATAAGTTATCTTATTAATGAGTATTTTAGAAAGACTGCTAACTTCCTACAATATCTATTTTAATGTCAAATGCCTCTTAGAATAGTAAAATTAGAAAATATAAGCTGATTAAGTAATTTTAAAATTTATACACGTCAATTAATTAGAGTGCCAATTTGTGGGTATAATTCCCTCGGGTACGCTTGCTTGAATTTTTTTGAATCTTGTTTTAAACTTAGCTATTTGGAAAATTAGTTTTTTTTTATGTAAAAAAAAGCCCGTTTTTTATATATCGAGGAGTTTTGACGTAAGAAATTTTAATTGGAAACATAACTGTAATTCGCAATCCAATGATTTAGTTCAGTTATTTTATAAAATCAATAGTTTTTGTTATTTTAGTTCATGCAAATATTCAGTCTGTTTTAGCATTTAAAACATTTTATCGCATTTGTAATAAAAAAATGATTTGTTTTTGTCATTGGAACTGATCAAATAATTAAGATTTGAAGTTTTAATTAGGAATTCAGCGGAAGTATGTGTTCAAGATGAATTGTTACATTATTTAAAACACATAGCACATACAAATTCTTATATACAGAATGTCATTAAAATGGTCTTTCAACAATTGTATTCAAATTAATAATGTGAAACGTTAAAATAAAAAAAAATATTAACTTTCCTTCAAATAGAATTACCTTTAACATTAGGGTGACATGACTAACAAACATATATATTTTCGAAATATAGTTTTATAGTACCGCAAAAATGTCACTGTCATAATTAACATCTTATTCATGTGGGACGATTCATATATCGTTTGTTATTTTTTAATAACAATAAGCAATATGACTCTTTCCACATGAATACGATGTTAATTATGTCAGTGACAGTTTTGTAGTACTATAAAACTTATGTATCGATGTAAACTTATGTAAGAGTGTTTAAATAGTCAGAAATGTATAGAATATGTATATACTAAACGGAAAAACATTTTAATTAGATCTCTTTGTATTCATTTTTTAACAAAAAACAGTAATCCTCTCAGCATTTAATAATAAAATTACAAAAATGATGTGATATATAAATAAAATAAATTTAATACTTAGAAAAATATTTGAATTCTTATCTCATCAATATAACTACAATTATATTCCATAAATTTTCAAAAGGTTTTAAATAAAAATATTATAAGAAAATTAATTACCTTTAACATATATTTATAAAAATTATCATAATCTTGAAAAAATTAAAGACTGTATTTGAACATTTAAAGAGTTATGTTTCGTATTTTCTATGATGTTGTTTTGTTTTTATGTTTAATTGAGTAAAAAAAGTGGGAGATTTCAAGTTATAGTAATGGATTTTAAATATGCGTTATTGGAATACTTTTTCTTTACAAATGGGAAATATGTAACATTTCATTTCGATCTGTACTCTTTTTCGAAGGTAAACACTTCATGTTTCAAAATGTCAATGTAAGACCATTGTAATTGATGATATATAGCTTCCTGTTTTACATCTGTTTTCAGTCCTTCACATACAGCAACTGGACAAATATGTAATTCTAAATTCGCTCATCATTTTCTTCACAAATAGATTATTGAAGAACTCTATCCATTTGCTGTGGCAGACCTTGTTTTGGAGATAAAAAAAAATCATTTTTTCAAAGTCATGTCATGAAAGAAGCATCTCTTCACGACATTGCGTGATGGCGTTATTCTCAAAGTCGTTCTCCTGGCACCGCGTGATTGGTTCAAGGTTAGCACGCGTTTGTCTAGCACCCAGATCCTTTCCTTTTAACCGATTTCAGCTATTACTGGAACAATACTGTATCTCAGAATATTTATTAGATTTGAATGTTACGCGCAGGAAGCGATATTTTCTACTCATTTTCACTTGCGAACAAAAGGAAAGGATGATCGGACATTCTTGGCAAAGCGAGCCGATTGTTAACACTCTCTTGCATTTTGTAATTTATAACACTCAGTTCGAAAAGGTGTCAAAATCCACCGCACTCCAGTATAAATGACCACGTTTTATTTCTTCTTCAATAAAATGATTGCCGCTTATAAAGACCATGAAGCGTAAATATTGGATAGCGTGTATTTTCCCAATCCGTAAGTCAATTCCTAAAGGTGTGCTTATCAAAATTGCAACGCTTTCACTTCCTCAAAGTGACGACACTCCCATTGTCCAAACAAGACATTAGTATTAAAATTACCCGTTTTTGAACAATCTAAAGCTGATTTGTAAAGGTATTGTATCAGAGCACATCTTGCATAGCCACGTCTGCTGTTTCTGAATAGCAAATTATTCGATAGCCCGAAACAATAACGACTATAAATTTGTAGACAATATGATATCTCGAATATTGAAATGAATGTCAGGGGAAGTACTGTTTAAAATTGATTATCTATAAGCATTATGACGAAATTAAATTATTCTCACTACAAGGTTCTTGATATGACAAAGAAATGAAATCATTAATCCTTGTCATCTGTTTGGTAGAATGAAAAATTTATGGACTTAAATTTTTTATAAATTTTCTACCTATTTAGATTTTTGAAATTTATTCTTTTAGTTTAATATCATTGATTCAATTTAAAAATTACATAAAAAGTAAAAGCTTTTTTTAAAATATCATTGTTGTAATAAATTGAAAGCCAAATTTTTAACCCATTCAGCTGCTAGCTCAACTAAGTAAAATAAAAATGTATTTTTAAATTTGATAAAATTGATTGAGAAAATAATGCACAAGATGACTAAATGTAGGATTTAATGATAATATGATTAAGATAATTTACCATACTTGTGCCTGTAAATGAGTTGTGCTACAATTTAAGTATTTCTTCGTATATATTGACAGTATTTTTAGTTATTTTATATATTATTATTCCCTGGTGCACATTTCTTTTGACGATTATTAACTATTTATTGTGGTCACTATTAAGTGACTGAAATTGCAATAATATAACATATTACTTATATAAAATCATTATTAATCTAATATAATTAAACTATTTTACACATAGTTATTCAATTAAACGCTATCACATTACTTTTTGAGCATTTAGGTAACTGGTTCTTTTATAATTATGCTTAAAATGAGCAAATCTTTCATATTGTGGCAGATCATGAATCTTGTAATACAACCAAAAAAAAAAAAAATCTCTGCAGAATCTACATTAATGAAATATAAAAGGCGCGAATAATATACCATATGTTGCATTTCACAGCAGAACTTTTGTCACATAATACCTAGTTTAATTTCAAAGAGGAAGGTTTAGTTAAATTATTGATGTAAAATATTCTGAAGTGCTTATTTCTGAAGCTGGTAGGTACACAACACTTAAAACACGGTCAAATGAAGAAGACTATACCTGAGGAGGGACTCCTCTTTCCAAACTTACAAAACATTCAAATGAAAAAAAAAATTCTTCGATATATGAACATGAATAAGCCTTTTCAGCACTGCATTCTTCGGCTTCGTTAGATATTGACACCGATACCTTCCATTCCTGAGAACCAAGTACCTTGTTTTGTTTTTGTCACTCAACGCGCGCGCGGTTATTTTTTGCATACGAGGACTATCTAAACCTGGATCAAAAGTTTCAAGTGTATTCCAAACCACTTGCATTATAACTGCCTAAGGTGAGATTCGCAATCACAAACTGTTAAATAGAAGGCCAGAGATCTAACTATTCGGCTACAAGCTCGGCCCTGTTATTATGCTACCTAATTGATTGAGAATTTACTTTTATAATAGTATCAAGTTATTTTCATAAATATCATACTTATTGATATAACTCCATATGTAAAGAAAACCTCAAGTCTGAACACATTTGTGAAATCTTTATTTTGCTTAGAATATTCAATAAAACTACTTTTTTTTATTCGCAATTTTTAATAACATTTGATTATATTTAATGTATAACTATTTTATGAATATTTTTTATAAAGTTAAAAAAAAAACTTTGAGCCGCAAATGAATTTGTCCAATTTAAAGGGAGACACGATGCAAATTTTATTAATATTAAAAAATGTAAACCAGTGAAGAAAACGTCAAACACTATGACGATATCAGAAAATATTATAATTTTTTTATAAATCTTTTGATTTAAAGTTAGAGCTTCAGATAAAAACTCACTTAGAAACACTTAGAAAAACACAGTAAAAGAGAAATGTAGATTTTTCATTTATCCTGTAGATATTCCTGAATCATATTGGAAAACAAATTTTTATACTAAACAATTACCTGTCTTCGTAGATGATTTGAAATTTCTCAACTCATACAGCAGGTGTGTTTACTCTAGTTGAAAGAAGCAAGATGCGATTGTTAAAATATTAGGAAATTAATTCTTATTGCTTTATACAATTCACATTCATTTTTTAATCTCCCAAGTATGGAATTATAATTTTTTAAAACACTAAAAAATATTTTACTTAAATTTTGGAAGTAAAAGTGTATAGTTTTAATAACAGAAAATATATTTTCTTATATTTCGATAAATAAACATACCCTTTCATGAAATACTTGCTTCCAATATTTAAAATTCTCCTTTTATTATAGTTAAACAATAAATCAAATGTAAAGCAATTGAATGAGTTTATTTCAATGAAATCTGAAAAAAATTAATTAGTCCCACTTAGTCAAGCTATTACCAGTAATTTCGTTGTTAAAATAAACAAGAGTATAGATAATTGAATTTTTTATTAATTATCAGCTTTTGCTAGTCATTTTTAATAACTTCTTCTTTATTTAAAAAAAATTTTGAAATTTTTAAAATCTGATATTTTTTAAGATTTTCGAATTCTCATATACCTTTTATATAATATATATAAAATTAGAATATTCATTTAATGATCCCATTTATAATTCTATGATACAAACAATGCTTTTGATCATACATTTTTTGTATTAAAATAATTTCTCTCGCAGTAGATTTCTTTCCATAATAATTTATAGCCTAATAGTATATTTTCTTACTCATCTATGTTCTAAGTGTAACAACCTGGTATTTATGGCATTAAAAACAATCATTGCGACTATCCCTGACTCTTTTTAATGGTCTACCGATTAATATTCCTAAATATGTAGCATAAATATTGGTCATTTTATTTATAATTAAAATTAATTAAAATAAAAAATTTATTTAAATGTTATAATAAACTTAGAATATTTCATTGTAGAAACTAAACACAACGATTTTTATGAAAAGAAGGGAGTATATTTAAATATGTTTCTAAATTTTAGTAAAAATAATTAATGTTAAAATTGACTATATATATCACATTAATAATTAATCCTCAGGTGTGAAGGAATTTGCCAACAAATATAATCTAATGAAACATTATCATGCTAATCGAGTCTCTCTGACAGTTCATTAATTAAAGTCTAATGTCTCTTCTCTGTTATGGGGAGTGGATTTATAGAATTATGTGTTAGTTTTCATACAATCGTTACTCGCTTAACAAAGATTTAAATTATGAATAAATAAATGTAGTTCATTATAAGGTTAAATGTTAATTAAATAATTTGAACTGTATATTATAGTTTACTTGAGATACATTATTGGTATTTACTCGAAAAAGTAGAACTGAATTGCAAACTTTGATTTGAAATGCTTATAATTAAAAGCACATGTTTGCTCTTATTATGATATGAAAAAATATTTTTATTTAAAAAAAAACACGTACTCTATAACAAGTTGCATTTTTAAATGTATCTCATTCAATGTATTAACATTCACTAAATTTCATTTGATTAATGGTAAAAACATTCTAATTTTTATTGTTTTTTTCCGTTAGTACAATTTTAGTTTTTTGTAGAATATAATTTGCATTGAATATTACATAAAAACTATCACTCTTTAGGTAATTAATATATAAGTGAAAATTACTTATTGTTGTGGTGCCTGAAGTGTAGAAAGGAATATTTTCTATTGTAGAACATGTGGTTACATGTAAACTGAACATAACTAAGTATGCCGTATAAGCTAAATATCCGCTTGAAGATGTTTATTAAAGATACTATCAGAATAAGTGTATTTTTAATCAAGCTCAGAATTCATCCAATTGTAAAAGGATGCATAATACGGTAGGAACAATGTAGAAAAAACAAATATCATAATCCATTTTTTCATTCTTAGCTTTTAGCTATATAAAAAAGTTTGATTTTTATTTTTTTTTTTTTATTATTTTTTTTTTTTTTTTTACTTCTGTGATGTCATTCATACCAAAGACCGTCGTTCGAAATACCATTTTTTCTCATAAAACTTATGAGACCTGTTCTTTTACCTCTGGTGTTAAATGTATTTTTAAAAGAAGGAAACCAGCTAAAATATCGATTTTAATAAATGACCAGGACTCAAAATGAGAATAATTCTTAAGGTCTTTAGGTCTTCAGAAATATATAGGCAGTGGAAAATATAAACTTTAAAAAGTATTTTTAAATTTTTAATAACATCTCCAAAATCAAAAATTTTAACATTGATAGAATATGTATTCTAAGAGCAAATCATGAGATAACGTTGATATTTACCTTAGGTTTTTTTCATCGTATCTAATCAATTTCGATTTTAATATAGCTTCTTGGATGCTATCAATGACTGAAGACAAAAATGCTGTAACCCATTTATTCAAAATATAAAAACTTTCTAAAAAATAACTTAAAATTTTTTTTGCTTAATAGAATATCAGACTATTACTTTGAAGTAATTTTTAAGCAGATAATTTTTTTACTTTTTTTACTAAAATTACTTTTTTAAACAATACCTGAAAGAATGTCAAAGACGGGCAAAGAATAATGTGTTTTTACATATTTGAAATATCAAATAACATCTAAAGTTATTCTGAGCTTAAATCCTACCTACCCAGTTTGACAATACATAATTGCATATCCTGGAATCAATGTTGAAATACCTACTTATCAGCAATATTAGCTGATTCCACCTTTCTTTTATTGAACCAATTTTGGGGAACCCACAATGACCCATAAATTTCTGCAGAACTCAACCGTTCGATGGAATTTGAGCCAAGCTTTTTTTCACTTTTCTTTTTTGTGAGTTATTACTGGGAGCAGCCTGAACAGATTGTACCGAGAAGAAAAAAACGTCACCCTGTTTAAGAGCTCCTCGAGCCGTAAAACCGCATCACTAGCTTAAGCGCTGACCATTGGAAGTTCATAAGCCACGACTTTTATCTTCCAATCCAAGGATAAATTTCAAGGTTAGTCTGGAGTTATTATTAAGGAGTTGGTCTAGAAAGTGCAATTACTGTATTGTTCTCCTCGATGTCTATCGAATTCGACGATTGTCCATTAGCCGGAAATGGGGAATATTTTTTTTTATTGTTTGCTACAGCGTTATGGGTAACGGTGGTTAGAGGGTAGCAGTACTAAGAAACCGGCGACGTATTGACTTTATTTTCTCATAAAAGATGCATTCCTTTTGTGAAGGATGTCGGGGACATGACAGAACAAAGGAGAAAAAAATGACTCATTGATTAGTCGTTTTGGATCGCTCAGTGAACTAAACTCTTATTGGGTGACACGCAGGTTTTCCCAACTGTAAAGTCTCATATCTGAAATATTGATTTTTTGAAATAAAATGCAAACACTGAATTTAAGTTTGATCTCTTTGTTTTAAGGGCCACCATTTTTAAAAAAATTACTATTTATGTATTTTTATTTGAAATATATAGATTATAAGATATCAATAGTATAAAAATCGATATGAATAGATGGATGTAGACACAGAATTTGTCTTATGAGCATTCCTTTTTCATGTGAAATCGTGTTACCTTTAGTAAATGCATATTCCAGTAGCATTTACAATATTGCGAGAATATGATTTATTAAGTTTTTATTCGATAAAACTTTCATCAGAGGTGATTCATTTTAAAAATATATACTTAAGTTTTCTGGTGGAAATAATGAAATTTCCTAGTTTTAATGCAGATTTATTTGTATGCAGCATTTTTTGAAAATTATCAATGAAATTTATAAATTACAAAAAAGTGGGTTATCGTAAAAATTTACAGGAATTTTCTATAAAGAAATATAAAAAATTTTATGTGAATAAATAAGATATTCATGCTTCTGTCTGCATGTATATTTCGAGAATATTGATTGAGAAGTTTGTTGTAGGCTTTTTTATTTACTCATTAATAGTTTAACCTCAGCGGGTGTTCATCGAACTGTTGAAAATGGTTATAATGTTTTTTTGTAACTTCTATGACATTTTTGTCTGCTAGATAGTGGTCTGTTTTCATGAGTTTCAATGAAGATAATCCGGAAAATTCACAAGCACCCACACTAACAGATGAGCATGCCGAAAGCATAAACAAAACATTCATCTTTTGTCCATCAATAGTGATTGGAATTGTAGCCAGAAATCTAGAAAAATCTAGTCCTTTTTTTAGTTCACTGTAGCATTCTAAATTTTAAATGGTTTACTTATATATATATATATATATATATATATATATATATATATATATATATACTGTACTGTAAACTAGACATCTCTTACAGTAGATAGTTTGCAGGTCTGGGGGTCGGTATACAAATTCTTGAAAATTAAATTATTTCTAAAATTGCCGTCATGGTACCTATTTTTATGATCTCTCATGTAGGACGTTAAGTATACAAATTACGATTACTTTATTGCCTGTCATCGCCATTGGCAACCCATTTTGTATTCTTTCAACTTTACTTTCGAAAATGATTTTGGCAAAGTCTTTGATGTTGCAAGTATTAATTCTGGTATAAATTTAGCAATACTTTTAAGTTAGAAGGCACAGGAAAATCAACATTGCGTATTTGGATATGATGAGAAATTCATATGACCTAATACTGATAAAGAACACTCAATCTTACATGTTTTAAAATGTGTTTTCGGCAGTTATCTATTTCTAATTTTATAACTGTAATGCAATATACGTTTGAATTTATCAATGGGCGCAACACTTATTGCATAGTTTTTAAAAGAGGGTGGTATTTGCTTACTATGTGTTTTTTCGTATTTTTTAATTAAATCTTATTCTATTTATGTGTTTTTATTAAAAGAATACTGCCCTAAAATTTATTCTTACTGATCAAAAGAGATCCTTCATAATTAAATAACAAATATACTTAATGGTTAAATTTTGCAAAGTGAAAAATATAAGAAGTGTTATTATGTGAAAGAAACTTTTTATTTATTAAACTTTTAAAATTTATCTGACATATTTTTTACATCTGGTTATAATTTCACTTTCTGTTGACTCAATAAAAATTAAGTAATTACATTACTAAAGTGTGTCTCTTTTGTTATGTGAATCGCTTAGCACAATGGAAAAAGCAGAGTGCCTAAATTACAATCTCAAAGATAGTATTTACAGATTATAAATCACAGAAACATGAGTCAAATTTCTTTTCAGAGAAAAAGGTGGACATGTGAAAAGTAAGTTCAACTTGTGAGCCAACTGTCCTTAATGAGTAATATCGTTTCACCCATTTTTTGTTATATAGGTGACCTTTTTCGAATCTTTGTTAAACAGCCTACATGTATGAGACATTTATAAAGAAGAAAACAATCTTTAAAAGAGCAAAAAGGCTTTCCAATGAATTTTGAAAATACCATTTTACGATTTATCATACCTATATAATATATTTTAAGTAAATAGATGATTATAAGTCTTTAATGATAAAGAGACAACTATAAGACTTTCCTAAGTTGATTTTTCTTAAATTATAAAACAAAATGTATAAAACCTTCATTGCACTTAAGAATTTTTTGGTAATAAATGAACTTATTTCTTTGTATTTAGTACTTTTATACATTTTTTTCATTAGATTCACATATCGTACAATTTTTATTTGTAATATAATTCACAAAATTTACTAAAATACTTTAAAACTAATTCAATCAAAAATAAAATTCGTCTAAGGTTAATTTATTCTGCAGCTCAAACATTACTTTTTTACCTATGAGGGCTAATTACATCTGAAGCAACTGATTTTCACCCTTTAGTAAATTGAAGTCACATCCTTATAATGGGTGTTAGAGATAATTCAAATATTCACTTAATATAAAAATTCAATAGAATTGAGTCTTGTGTTGAACTTGCATAATGTTTAATTTAATAATAGTAATTCTTATCTAGGGTTCCCCCTAATCATTACATAAAATTATTCTTAAAATTAAAAATGATTGATTAAATATAAATCATTGTTTTCTAAAATCCTTACTAAAATGACAATAAATTTCTTTATAACAGTAATATAATGAATATATCATTACATATCAACCATTTCAAAGTTAAAAGAGTTGTACATATTCCAACAGTACGTAATTATACCACGTTGAAGAAGGAGATAATTTTTGCAGTCAATGTCGAAAAGTTAAACCTAGGTATTCAAAATGTTAGGGAATCGTCACCTATGATTCAATTTGAGACTATGAAACCATGATGAGTGAGCTTCTCATAATTTATGCAGTAGACAGTGATATGAAAGGCTATAAAGTGCTATATTAATCATAAACATCTGAAGTAGTTGCGCATTATATTACAACCACTGCTATAGTTTGCTATAGTTCAGGTATGATATTTCATTTTGAAGTAAGTGATACCTTAATGAGGACTTGGAACTTTAGATCTTACATTCTAGATGGAGAATACAACTTGTGATTTCCAAATGAATAGTCCAGTACATTTTTACTGTCGTGTAAGTCTTTAAACTTTCCATCGTGAATTTAGATTTTAAAAATATTCAGTTGGAGAATAATGATGTTAAATGTTAGGGCGAGGAAATTCTCTATTTGCATTTGCAAAAATTGGAAGCAATGGAATGAAGACATTAAACATATTTACAAATTTAATCAAATTTAAAAAGTTGATTAAAATTTGATAGAAAATGTTATACATTGTAGGCAAAAGAATATTAATTTTTTGTATAAATATTTCTATTCAACTTATTTACATAAATTTACTTAAACTATAAAAAATATTTTGAGATATTCCTAAATTTTATAAAATAAGTGAATTTCACAAGTAACTTGGTAACAATTTATCAGAAATAGTTCAAAAATTACCTTGATTTATATTTCAGTACTTAATAAACATGGTAAAATTATCAAGATGTATAAAGGAAATTAATTATTATCAGTTATAGAACAAATACTATATAAAACAGTTCCAGGACAAAACAATTATTTTGTATTGCATAAAATAGAAATTATTGTTTTTTGATATGAGCCAAAGATACTCTGACGGAATTGGATTAAATAATGCAGAAATGCATATATCAAAGTCATTTTGTACATTTTGCTGACTTTTTAAATTTTTTCTGCAAATTCTAACTTACATAAACAACAAAACTAAGCGTCTTAAAAATTTCACTTTTCTTTTTTTAACATTTGTATCTTTAAAATTTTATTAAATTAATTTTTTTTAAAAGTTTTTAAATTAGATTTCTTATTTAAAATTCTATAAGTTAAAAATATTTTGAATTTAAACTTAAAACATCTTTGCAAGACTTGTATTAAGTATTCAGGAAGTTACAATGTATTCTACATATTTACTTGTAGTTCTAAAACTAAACACTGTTTGACTTGTTATAAATATTTTTTTTTTGCTTTTTTTAAAAATAAATTGCAACAGATTTTGATATTCTAATTTTGAAATTTTTTGAAAACAAATTTTGTGAAATCTTTAATTACTAAATAAATATTTTAATATTCAAGAAATTCGAAAAAAAAAATCACTTTGATTGAAATTATTCTACAAATCTTTCAAATAATTCAATAAATAATATTTAATAGAGACATAAAACTATCTCTATAAATATTATATTTAATAAGAATTAATTTTATAAAATTTTGATAAACATGGATAAGCTTTAAATTGTTATTTTGATTTTGCAATAAATATTTTGATTGTGTATTTAGAATTAAAATGACATAAATACTAAATTGGATTAAACTGAATAAAAGTTATCATTGCACAATATATGGAAAATTAAATGCAGATTCAGCAAAAATCTGATTGATTAAGCATTGTTCTGATTCCTAACTACTCATCCACTTCTATTAGATAAGGAAGAGTGTATTCTGATGAATTTTAATAAAGAACTTTTGTAAAAGAAATGTATTGGGTCATTCTTTAACTCAGCAAAGAGTATATTTATGCAGTCTTAAAGCTATTTATGCTGCTGTAAATTGTCTGTCTAGACAACGACAGAGCTTTGAGATTTCTCATTTCATCTTTTACAAAATAAATAATATATAACATTAGTCGCATAATGATTTTAATGCTTTTATAATTACGTATAATAATTCTAATAAATTAGAGTTAAAGAGTGAATCATTAAACAGTGAGTAGAACAATACATTAAGAAACTAATTTAGTTTACTTTTTCAATTTTTGTATAAACATTGAAGTGGAACCCAATTTTACGCTGAAGTATTAAAAGAAGAAGAGTTTTAAGGAAGAATATGAAATATGTATATTGCAAATCAAAAAAATATACTACATATAATGGACAAAGTGAATCTAATTCTTAAATGAATTTTACGATCACCGTTTTTTAATTTTAAATTTTGCTGACTGAGAATTCGATCACAAAATGCTTAGAATGAAATTTGGTTAAATCCGATAATCAAAACATTTTTTTCTCAAAACATATATAACGTTAATATAATACTGTAATTTTTTTCCCCAAATTACCAAATACTATAATTTTTCTAATTAAATTACACAAATAAAATTTTTAGTGAAGATATTAATTAATCACTTAAATATCTATTATTTAACTTTTAAGTTTATAATACCCTATTTAAGAGTACGAAGTTTTACCCTTCAAGTATGAATAAAGAACAACTATAACGATCTAAAGAACAAAAGAATATCTTTAATTCTCTCATAGTCATTTATCTTTAAAGTTGAAATGATACTGTCTATTCTAATGTAGCTCATTTTGTCATAAAACAGTGTCAGAATGAGTAATATATAGTCTTAGAAACTGAATCTAGTCCAAAAAAGTAATGGAAATATTATAATTTCAGTGACCTTCTGTATGCATAACTATCTACATTTTTAACGTCAAGTCTTCAAACAAAGAATAGGGATTTATGATAAGTTAGTCATAAGCTCACCATAAAAGAGTACAAAAATGAAATAATTTATCATATATCAATAAAAATACTTAATATTGCTCAGTCTACATAGCATTGACAGTTTTTTTGTTGAATATTAAAATCGATACTGTTTATCACCAGACAGTCGAAGAGCTGGTGGAAAACTTGAACTTGAAGCATCCACTTAAGTAATGATATACGTTCGAAGGATCAAAAGTGAAACTATAAAAAATGTTGTTCATTCATCTAGTTGGAACATTAGAAAACTATGCGACATGAATTTTTTATGCTCCAACTAAAGCAACAAATGACGTTATAAAGCTTCCTTTTAAAATGTCTGTCGCCCTGAACTTTGATCATTTCCTTGTAATTCGGGTTAAGCAATTGTTTTGAAAGTGAAATGACCTTGTAAATGAATCCCCTATGAAAAGGGAAAAATGTTATTTAATTCTTTGTCTGCATTTAATTCATGATAGACTTTGCTTTATCACAAACGAATTATTAAACGTCATAAAATCACAAAAGCTCTTAAGTTCAACTCTCTTTTTGTAATGATATTTTTAATTTATTAAAAATTTCCTTCATAACTTTAAATGATTGGATATAATAAATAAAACAGTTAGAATAATAAAGGAAAAACTTATCCGTTTTTTTTTTTCTAAAAGGGAAACAAAAGCTGAAAACAGGGCTTGTATGTTTCCGTTTCGTAATTTATTACAAGTTATTTGAAGTACAAATATGTAAAATATACAAATTCAAATGAAGATTGTTAATGATGAAACATTTAAAAATTAAAATACACAATAAGAGAAATATTATTTTTTTTCTTTAAGATCATACTTTATTTAAGTAAGAATTTGTAAAATAGCTCTCTGACGTTAGATTTTGCCACTGACGAATTAATTTTATTAGATTTAATAAGTGGTGAATTATATTTTTGCTTACTTTTAAAATATAGCATTTCAATTAATAGTCAATATGTTAAGGCTATTTTATTATTTGTATACAAATGAGTTAAATTGTCTTGTGCTATTACATTAGATTAATATAAAACTTGGTTTCACTAAAAAGTCTAAAAGCGAAGGTTGTAAGATATTCTAAATTAATTTTCATGTTAAAAATGATAAAAAAAATCAATAATAACAAATTTTGAACATATTGGAAATAAACTAAAATTAAATTTAAATGTAAAACATTGGGATAGCTATCAAAAATCTCGATCACTGCACAGAAGGCACTTTTTGTTGTTTAAGAAATTAAAGCTTAATAAAAGTTTTATGGAAAATAATGAATATTCATTAATTAAATTATACTTGAAATCGGTTGGGAGTGTTGTAACTATGTAATAGAACACTGATCTTTAAATTGCTAACTATTTGATTCATCAAAAATACCGATGAAATATGAGTGGGTTATTCAGGTTTTATTACTTTGTTAAGTATATGAAATGTCCAGAGATGTTACTGTAAGCAAAAAAAAATATTACTAGTCAAACAGTTTCAAAGGTTAAATGTGCTTACTTAACGTATAAACGAGTAAGTAAGCTCATATAAATTTATCTAATAGTATTTATTGATTGTACTAGAATGAAAATATATACTAAATAAATTAGAGTAGTTAAAAATAATTTATATGATTACTAAATACGTGCACATATTTAATTTGTCAATAAAAATCTAGATATTTAATTTTTATTTCAGATTTCGCAAAATGCAGGTGTACTACAATTTAAAAGTCAAGAAACTGAACATTAAATACGCAATAACATAAAAATATAAAATATTAAAAGCATTATTTACTGATATTTTTTAACTCACTTACTCATAATCTTCTTTTATTTATAAAAATAGCTAATGCTTAAAAAAACTTAAGAATTTTTCTGTTAATATTATGTTGATATATGAACTACATTTTATCCATTTATGTTATTATAGCTATAAAATTTTACAATATAATATTTATATATTTTCCCCATTTTTCTTTAATATTAATAACTTAGAGAATCTCTCAGTAAAAATACATATAATTAATGTTGAATGTTGATGACATAAAAGGTTTTGTAATTAATATATTCTTTTATATTTGTATTTATTATTAATATATTATTTTATTAATATCTTCTTTTATATTTATTTTACATGGTATTTGATATATATGTTCTTAATCTAAGCAACATTTAATAAATTTCGTTTCTAATTACAAAAGAAATTTAAAATATTATATAATAATGATTTCAGACCTTCAACTTAATTATTTCAAAAGTGTTAAATTCAAAAAAAAATTTTTTCTTTCTTTTTTTTTAAAAAAAACAATAATATATATATAAAATTATTCGTAAAACATATATAGCAATTTAAGGATTTTTATAAAAATAAATAAAACAAAAACTTTTTTTGATAAAATGCTGTTTCTTGATTTCTAGATTTGTGAAATACTGTTTGCATATTTTCAGTTGTTAAATGTGTATAACATATAAGTTGATATTGGGAATATTCATTTGCCTCTAAAATGTTTTAACGTTGTAAAAATTGATATTGAGAAGCATTTATTTATGTTTTTTGTCATTCTTAACAATAAATATAATCATTCAATCGCTTGATAAAAATAAATTTCTTATCATACCAAAATGTGTCTCGTAAATGAAGGCTTTTGATCAAATGAAATATGCTTCGTAAATTTCTTTGAATAACTTTAATAATCTTTAATTCAAGAAAATTAAATAGCTGTTTTTATTTAGAGTGGAAAAACCCTTAAATGAATGAATGAATGAATGAATGAATGAAGAAAGAAAGAAAAATCCTCGAGAGTAATTTTGCAATTTTAAATTTCCTGCCTATACGTGACTATACTTCAATATTTCTTTGTTTTATTAAGATAAGCTATTACATGTGTGACTAATCTATGAATTAAAATGTTTTTTTATAAAAGAAAATTAAGAAATATGCAAACTTTTACATGAAATGTGTTTTAAATAAGATTTCTGAGTAATCAAGATCATATAATTTAATTAAAAATTAAATTATTTAAAAAGTTTTTTTACACACTGAATTATGCATATTGTGAAGACTATTGTTATAGTCATAAAATATACAGACATGGATGTCAGCGATTTCAAAAAATCATAATTTTAAGAATCCTGGAGAACATCGTGTTTTCAGCCTAATTAAGGAATATCTTTATAGCAATATACAAAACCATATTACTCTGAAGTGACATTATATTTGTTATACGCATTGAGCAATAGTGCAGATTAACAGTAATCTTAGATTATTTAGATTAAAAGTAATCTAAAATACTTGCAAATTTCTCTAATTTTTCCTGTAATGATGGGTATCGCAGATCTGATTAGAGTATGTTCTGTTGTATACTATAAGAACAGTGCAAATATATTCAACTTTTGGCCTGGCCCTTACTACTTCAATAATTGTCTTTTTCTTCCTTGTTTGATAATTTTCTAATCATTCTTGATCATCCAACTCTACCAATCCTTAATTTTAATAAATCCACAAGCATTCTTTAACACAGATGCAATTTTATTTTTGAGGAATAGTGACTGAATTTGAAGTCAATGAATTTAAAAATATCAAAGTTTCGTGAGTAATTCACAAAATGAATTAAAAATTTAACTTAGGAAACCAAAATAAATTCATATCTCATATGAAGTTGATGAAATGCTGTCTTATATTAAATACAAGGCTCTTAATAAGTTCAACTATTCCTGTAAATGAAACAAAACATTTACCATATAAACATGATGTTATAAATAGTGTGCGCACGTATCTGATTAAGGTTATTTTATTTTTCATAATATTTATTCTTGATTCACGCTAATTGTTGTATTTGGCATCAATTAGTGAGTTGCCTAACAGCTGAAAGCTGTAGTAAGACATATGATGGTCCAACTTGTTTTACCTTTCACTTGGACTTTTCTAATATAGTTGCTAATATTCACGTGTTACACTGGAAGAAACCAAGGGAACATCCTCTATCTCCGACAGAAACGAGTGATCACCAGCAAATGTTTTTATTACTATCCTTAAGTTGGTTTCTACCAGTTTGATAGAAGTTTGAGAATCTTCCTAATTTAGAAGCAGGTACCATGCAGAAGACCCTACGATATTTGACCTGTTACTCCAGAAGTTTTATTTGACTTGGAGGACATACTCCGACAGATTTGCATGGATGCAGAAAGAAGCAATCTTCGATTATTCAGCAGTGGCTTAGATCGAGCATAGAACCTTCTATTGTAAAAAGTGTTGTCCTAATACTAATTTAAGGTGAACCTTGACTTACAGTTATATTGTAAAACTTTGAAGGGCAAAGTTCCTGAAATATTTTAATGAACAGTACACATGTGTAATATAGCTTACAAAGTATTACACGATTGCTCTCTGAATGAATAATCTTATAGTAAATACGTTTACACCCAAACTATGACAATAATTCACGCATGATTGAAAATTGAGATCAAAATGTGGTATTGCGTAAAACACAATAACTTTTAAATATTGTTTTTTCATTTTGTAATCTTAAAGTAATCTGATACTGTTTTGGAAGAATCAAATCTTATTAATTTGAACGGTAAATCTTTAATAATTTTGAAATTGATAAAACACTAGTATCAAGGTCCTGGTAAAAATCATACTTTTAAGGAAAGTGCAAGTTACATAAGTAAATTCTAGAAATAATGTTTTAATTGTCTGATCAAATGGCAGGAAATATAATATTCTTTTCAAAAACCTTTTCAAATTGAATATTCTCTTTTATTCAAACTGATTCTGAAAAGTTAAATTGATAGAGGAAATATTGATAGAGGAAAATATATCATTATTTGACAGCGTTTGATTTGAGAAGACCTTTTCAACTCTTTAATTTTATTCGTTTGGCTATTTTTTTTCTTAAATGAAAATTTATGACCATTAGCGGACCCATGAATAATATTTATTCTACAGTGAAGGACAAACATTGAGTAGAAATTTAATTAAATATGGTTTATTCATGAAAATCTATAATTTTAAATTAAGGCAAAATATTAACATTTTTGTATTTATTTATAATTCATTGATAATAAAATAACAAAATGGATGTTACGATAAGTTTCGTAGGTAGTTAATTATTATATTAGTTTGGGGAAAAAGAAATCTTTATGTAACTTCTTTTGGATTCGCTTTGTAAAAAGGTTCAAAACAGCTTTGATGTAGATTTTTAAGTCTTGCGCGTTACGACTGCTGACATGCGGTTAACTTCGATCATTTTTGATATTTTAAAGACATTTTCGACAATGCTGTATCCACATGAGAGGTGCATCTCTAACATCAAAAATACCCGAACGGAATCAACGAAACAAAAATTGTACGTAAATGGTTGTTACAGTCTTATATAGGACGATAAACACCTTTCACAATTTTAGCCACACGGCTATCTTTTTCGCCGTTACAAGATAAAAACGAAAATGTATCGAATTTTCTGTTTGTTGTCTTCCATTTTTAAAACCTTGTACTCGTAACTGAATTAATCAAACAAAAAACCGCAAGAGGATATTTTAGTGTCAAATGTCACCTTTCCAACGAGCATAAATCTGAAATTGTTTGATATATACCTCACGAGATATCGATCACTACAGACGTCTACCGAAAAAATAATGGATTACTTTTTCCCCAAACTAATGTATAACACTATAACTTCATTTGGCTTAATATAATATTATTACTATATTAAGTATCAATTTGATTAATTTTTTAGGTATAATGTGCTTATGATAAATTTCATTTTAATCTATTTTACTATCAAAATATTTTCAATTTAATTTTTCATTAATTTCTTAGATTTCTAAAGCGTTTGGTTAAAATGCATAAAATTTCTAAAATTAAAATGAACACTAGATTCATAAATTTTTTTTAAGAGAACGCTGCTTTTAAAGCTGAGTATTCTATTAGTGTGTTGCCTGTAAATATTATACTTAAAATATTTATAAAACAGTATTTCATAT
>JAPDSC010002623.1:533028-550192 GCA_026290005.1 Latrodectus geometricus
ATCTTGTGATATATCTATCACATACAGCGTTTAACAAAGTAAAGTAGAAATAAACAGTAAACAATTAAAAAATTAAAAATATCCGAGAAATAAAAAGTTTATATATATATATATATATATATATATAAATTGTGTGAAAGATAAGAAAAGGAATTATCTTCTTTATTTAGTAATGAGATATACATATAGATATGAAAATAATAGAAGTAACTGCGAATAAAAGCAACACTTTTGAATGCGCTTCATAAGCATTAAAATATAATCATAGCTACATACTTTTTCAAAAATAGAAAAATATATATATATTCTGATTGCATGTAGTAGCTTTAATGAAGTTCCGTAAGTCTTCGATTTTTGCAAAAATTTAAAATGACAGACATATTAGATTTTCAAAGTGTCCAAATTGTAGAAACCCGTTTAGCTGGAGCAAGTATGACTGAAACATCCCAACTTTTGACATTTCTAGAGGTAAGGTGTCTAATGACATGATAGAGTACACACAACGTGGCAAGACAAGCTATGCAAAATGAAATAATGGACGGATAGTGTAATTCAGTGGAAGAGACACATATTAAAGTAGACCAAAAAGCTGACAGCAGGAAAAACTATTCCTGAGCTCAATCGAATTTCCAGTGTAAATTACGGTTAGAACGCACTTTCATTAATAAATATTTATTTTCAAGCCATTTGACACAATTATTAATGTCAAACATTGTCTACAATAGTGGTGACATTTTTACTAATCCTGTTAAATTGATATGTCAAAAAAGTAATATGGTCTGTGACGCGAGTCACCTTTCACACTTTTCCTTAAAACAAGCTTGGTGTACGTTTTGATAACAACTGCGCAAGCATTTGTTAGTACTTGTCTTGCTCCACCTGCCTATCATGGTAGTGGATCTATCATGATATGGACAATTGTCGTTGGTTTTTTGCTGGTCGAACCGTAACCTTGAAAGAATCAAAGAAAAGAAGTTTAAAAGAATAGTAGCTGACTAGATCCCTCCCACCATACTGGCATTGATTTCTGAAATAAATGGAATTTTCTGGGATGATAATGCTCCTATGCATGCAGTAGTTCTTGTCCAATCATGGTTTAATGAACACAAAGATGAAGTTCAACCTTATCCCACACTGTATCTTTTAACCTCAATATATTTGAACTATACTTTGATCTATATGTTTCCAATAGGGAATTGATATCGGCCACTATAATCTCTCGGAACTTTCACATTAAAAATGATACAATTTTCCTCTAAACACTATTCAGCATTTGTATGAATTTGTTCTTAGGGGAATTTTAGTTGTTCTACATATCAAAGAAAATCCTATTTCAAAACTATAAAGGATTCTTTATAAATTTTAGGTGTTTCTATTATTTTTATAACCACTTTTATAGTGTTTCTCTTATAAAAATGCTCATTAAATGTTATAAAAATTTAGAAATGCATTATTTATATAGTTTGTCATATTTCGGTTAGCACTAGAAAAAAGTTCTCTAAAAAGAGAAGAAATAGAGTTTCTGATGAATTTAAATTTTCATCGCGTAAGAACATTGTTTCAGCCGGGGCATGAATTGAAATTAAATTTCCATCTATCATGAATCAAATGATTTTTTTTTTGAAATACTGTTAGTATTTCTGTACATAACATCTATTTTAATTATATTACTTGCATAAGAATTGTTCATAAAAATATTTTTATAAACGATAAATATTTACTCTTGAATTGAAAAAGATAAGAGTCAAGCCACACAAAAAACTAAACTTCAATCTTATACAGCAAACTGCTAAAAAATTTAATTCTAAGATCAAATCACAACAACTTGATAATAATATACGTAATTACTATACTTTAAATTTTACACTAATGTAATTATATTCCTCAGCCTACAATTTAACAAATTCAAATTCTGGATGATATCTTATCCAGGTATCTATATCCAGCTATTTCATGGAGGCATATCAAATATTCTTTTCAATGTTTTTCAAAATACTCATAGTATTTGATTTTATGTTAATTGCACTTTATTTTTGGTGTTCAAATAATTAACATGTTTAGAGAAAAATTTTAATATATTAGTATAATAACACACACACTCTTTAATATATCAATTTTTATAAATTAAATTTTGTAACTGTATTATATATTTTTAAATAACCTTTATAAATATTCCAAATAAAATTTAATTGGTTTGTGAAATTTTTATGATATAAAGCAAACAGAAAAATGAATATTTTATATTTTAAACTACGCGTTTCTTATCCAACATGTGTTCGAATTTTTGACGCGTATATATATATACAATTTTTTTATAATTTAATAAACATCTAATAACACAATAATATTATAATATTTCTATACAATAAAATTTAATTATAATGTACTATAATAATGTAAAATATAAGTAATATATTTTAGTCCTTAAATTTGTTAATAATACCGAAATTGATTCCAAAACTAAAAAATGCACTGAAAAAATATTTGAAATTTATAGAGATTAGCCTGATTTTACAAAATATACTTTTTACTTTGTAACACAGATGTATGTAAGCATCTTTTCAGTCTATTTTGTTAATAATACAGAAATTGAATATCCTTTAGAGTGATATAAATTGAAACTCCTTTAGAGTATAAAGTGTAATGACTCGAATCTCAATGAACTTTAAATATTTTTTTCTGTGCAGTTTTTAGTTTTGCGATTTATTTTTACAGCTTTAACATTTAGTAGAAATATTTTAAATGTCGGAATTGTTACTCATGTTTTACATCAATAATTTCTTAAAACTGTAATAATTTTATTGCTCGTTATTGTTTTATTAAAATATTCAATAATTAATATGTATATAAATATTCTTAAGTAAAAAATTTAATGACATATTTCAGATCCTAAATGTTAATGCTACAGAAAAGGATTGCAAAACTGAAAAATACACAGAAAAATGTTTAAAATTTATTGAGATTAGCACTATTTTACAAAAGTACACTTTTCATTCTGTAATACAAGTGTAAATAAATATCTTTTCAGTCTATTTGATATCAAACTATTTTACAGAACCGGATTCGATAAAGACAGTATTGTCTATTTTTTGAATTATAAGGCGGTGGAAATGTCAAAGGGAAAAGAGTGTCTAAAATTACACTATAAATTTCAAAATCATTTAACTTTACGTTTTACTGCGAGCGAATAAAGCTATCATCTTTATACCATAATCACTTCGATTTCCTTCAGAAAGTAAAAATCACTTTTATTCTCTGGCCCATAAATATTCCATACCGTTTCAAAACAGAACAGCTTGATAAATAGTACTTCTACTTTCGAAACTGAGCACCTAGAGAGGTTTTCCTTCTTTGAATATTCTAATATCGTAAATGTCGGGAAATAAGGACCCGAACAAAATAAAAATGATCGTAGCCCATTTTTAGGTCAAGAACAATCTTACAAGCGCTTTTAAAGGCTATTTGTCGCGGTACTAACAAGTAGTGAGGGCCAGCGAAGCAAGAAGCAACTTGGGTGATATTTCTCAACCGAAATGATAATCGGTGGTTCGGGACCCTAATGACTTCATTCTCTGCAAACTGTCCCGATAGTTTTTGCCTATAAATTTCTTATTCTTATGAAACGGTATGTTTGATTTTATTTATGGGGAAAAATGTGATGGCAACATTGCTTCATTTTCAATACAAAAGTTTTTGGAACTTTATCTACTCGAGAATGCTCGTCAAGTTTGAGAATCATTCCAAAACTTAAGATCCGAGACTTACAGGAATTGATTAATTACGTTTAACACAATTTATTTAATCATTGTAACTATCTTCTATTTTTGGGGATTTAATATATGTTTTTATGGAAGTTTGAAAATAAATAATACAACACTCTTTTTCTTGGTTAACAATTGCTGATTTTACTGGGTGAATCATTCAAAAATATTTTTCTTCATTTAATTTTAATATGGAGCTTAATAAAAAAGCTAAGAAATATAAATTATGTAGAATTGTACCAAGTAAGTTTAGGTAAGTTTAATTGAATGAATAGTTCAGGATAGTTTTTGAAACAAATCCTTGATAGATTTTTGTGTCATAATTTAAATCATTGACAAATATTTACTTACGATGGAGTTTCAATTTATAAAGAATGTATATATTTCAAGAAAACATGTTAAAAAAATATTGTGTTCACATAGATTAGGCAATATATTTGTTTTGTAAGTTATATAATTTAGTAGGATTGAAAAAATTCATAAATAATCTGTTACTGCAATATAAATTATGAAAAATCTCTTACACAGTGATGACAAAATTTTTTTTAATATTATCATAAGGGGTGCAAAATAAATGCATTACAAATGTTTTTTACATTGGGAGAAAAATTCTACGGCAAATGGAGCTATAATACACAAATAAATGCATATTTGTTGTTTTATGTTTTAAAATAAAGAATTTTTATCTCAGAATCGTTTTTTAAAATATGCTTTATACACTCAGAAGAAATTGGCTTCCAATCAAAATAAATCTAACCTAAATTTAAAGGTGTATAAATTTTAATAGAAATGTTTTATATATTCTTATTTTTATATATTTAATAACAAATTAGAAAATGGTTTTATCAAGAAAAAAAATGCTTAACTGTTGTCGTGAGGAGGTTCGAAAATAGTTTCGTGCTTGGAAATTATCATTTTGCAAAGTTTCCCAATCTTCAATTTTCCGCAAGAGCACTTCCTCATTTTTGCATCACACAATTTTATTTTCATGTCTATTGTAGAAATCGGCATTGGTACAAACATAAATTATTTGAATTGTTTCCTTTTGCTCATTTTTGAAGAAATTAATCAAATCATTTAAATTTTTTAACAACAATCAAGATTTATATTAAATTGAGCTTTATTAAAGAGAAGAAGACAATTTACTTTATATTCAAACCGTCCACAAAAAACGAAAGAACCAGAGCGATTGATACTTGTAAATAGATCCGATAAAAACAGTGATTTTTACCCTGTTATATATATATATATATATATATAATCTTAATTCACAATATACACTGTTATGCAAAAAGTAAAGTATTTACATCTCTGATGTTATTTAAGGCATCCGAATTACGAATGTATAACATGCATACAAAGAGCAAATATGATTCAGTAGGCAAAAGTATCCAAGTACAGAATTAAAAAAGCACATAAGTAAAATTTGTAAGCAGTTATTTTGATTTAACTGAACAGTATTAGCCTGTAAACAGAAGTAAATATCCCTATTATTTCTGAACAAGATTGGCATAAGTCATCCTGGAGAGATTCTGAATAAGAATGTCATAAGTATTTTTACCCGAGTATCCTAGTGGCTGGGTATTGATAGAAGGTATAGCGTTCTGTACAGGTGCTTAACATACCTTTCTAAACATTATATTACATTCAAACCAAAGCACTTTGACCAAATTAGATAAGTATTTGCTTACCTTTTACACAGTTAACATATATGTGTATACAGTTAAATTTTTCTCCCTTCACCTTTTTTCCTGAGTTTGTGTAAAAAGTCTTTGAGCATTATTATGTTCGTAAAAATTTCTCTTTTTTTATTTACAGAAGAAAAAGCCTCCTATAAACAAGTATTAATAACATATACCACATTCGTTGTCATATACATAGAGCACGAGTTGTATCGAACGATCTTGCTCGCCTGTATTGTTAATTACCTGTAATCCACCGTATTTATCACTGACAATCACTGGTAAATAATTTTACAACAGACAATTAGAAATGCTTTCTAAGTGTGAAATGAAATTAGTATTTCTTTAAATGTAGAATAAGCTGGTATCAATTAGAGTTAATGAAGAACTCTTCATGTGACATTGTTTGGATTAACTCTTGGTCATATGACATTGTGACAGCAAATCAATGTCATTGATTTTTCAGTGCATCGGGATATATCTTTCAAAGAAGTGATAAATTTATGCTTACTGTTTCCTTTATAGAATGATGAAACTTTAGATCAAAATAACATATACCTTATTTATGTTCAGATCTTACCATTAAGCGTTACCTATAAGTCTTACCATAAGACTTTGCCATAATTAATAACACTGATATTCATGGCTGCAATATCTTGTATACTTACTCTTCCATTAATTTAAAATATCAGTACAATTACTATTAGTACTATCAGTAAATTTATCATATATCATATAGGAACTTATAAATATTTAAATAAATTTATTTAGTCTCGTTTATTGTCTGATTACCGATTTTTATTAAACATGGTGTGTTAATTTTTATAACTATATTAATTTAATACAACAGTAAAAACATAACCGATTGTATAACAATATTAAGTTAATATACAGTGCTAAGATAGCTGTTTGGTATTATCTTAGTATTATGTATGCAAAAATTACGCGACAAGTCTTCTTGCCATAATACTATGAGAAATCATCTCAAACATGAAATTCAGAAATGGGAGACAGCATTTTGTACTTATAAGAGGACGAAAGCGTTGTTGCCCAAAACTAAATACAATGCTTATAATATGGAATCAAACAAAAGATATTCTTTAATATAAGATATGCTCTCCTTACTGCAATGTTTACTTCACTCCATGTCTCAATACTCAGAAACAGATTGTCCTAGATTTTTTGACGTAAGAGTTCCCATTCCTCAATCATCAACTTTTTTAGTTTTTAAGTATTACCCAGAACCTATAATAGCCATCCCAAATCTTTCTAACAGCTGTACTTAGTACTATCAGTAAATTTGGGAGACTTTCCAAGAGCACGAAACTAGACTTTTGGTGATTCCAAACTTTTTAACAACATTGATCACTCTACGCCTCTCCTCAAGTTCTACAATCATTCTTCGACTTGTGAAGTCTTCCTGGTAATATTTTCTAGTCATGTTTTGTTAGCCTAATAACTAAAAGTCGTAGTAAGTCGTCATTTTAATATCCACCGCGTATTGCTTTCCGGGAGGACATTTCAGAGAGTCATCAAATTTAAGTGTGGAAAGGGAGGCAACCCATACCCCGACAGACGTGTATGCTTAATTCAGAAACACTACATCCATCTTCCGTTTTCCAACAGTGGCTGGGATTGAACCCTAACCTTATGCTCCGAAAGTATTGTCCTGACACTAGGCCATGGTAAACCCTTCTAGCAATATTTTAACATCGCGTACAGGATCGCCGAACGTTGCATGGCAATTTTAATATTCGCCGAGTAAACTGCCTTCTGCGAGGACTTTTTATAGATAGTGAGCCGTATTCACGTTTCTCAAGGGACAATATTCGTGAATTTCCCAAATCAGCCACTCCAAATTACGTGCATGGCGAAGCAAAAGGGTTCTTATGCTCGAAAGCTATCCAACTACTTGGCCACGGTGAGCACTTCCAATCTTATTGCACTTGAAGCAAATGTCTTTTATTGCATCATCGTTATTCCTTTTTAATGAGTGGCGCAAGCCGAACACATGTGTTTTGCGTACATTCACTTCACCAGTGTAATTTTTTACTGATATTTGCATAATCATGATCTTTTTATAAATTACTTGTTCATTGTACTAATAGCAAGAGCCTCTTTTCTACAGTTTCCTATACTCAAATTTACAAATTTCTACATACTCAATACTACATACAGGTACAAATTTCTACATTCTCAAATTTACACATTGTAGATTAAATTCAATACACATTCAGCGTACATATATAAAAATACCAGAGAACTTTCAATTATCGCCATTATTTTTAAGGCAATTAAATCTATTCAGATTTTAGTTTATTCTAGGCAATTTTCAGTAAATATTTCCTGAAAAGTCTCACAAATAAGACCATAAATGAAAAACATACTTTTGATACCTTTTTTCTATATTGTTTCACGGTCAAACACCACATTTCTAGGAAACAAAAATTTAACCTAGAAGCTTATTTCTCATATATATTATCAGGAACTAAATTAAATCCCAAATCCCAATAATATCAACTGGTAGCCATAAAGTGATATCGTTAGTTTTTAATTTCGTTTTACAATTTCAAATAAAATAGATTTTTCACCACATATTTTAATTTCAAATCTTCATGATCATAGACTTCTACAAGAGTTTGCTTAAGAAAAAAAAGACACATATTTTTTTTATTAAATTTACGTATTAATTTAACAAAAAGTAGAAGCACAAGACTAAAGCATTTGTTTTGACGCAAATTATTAGGATAATTTATATTCAGTTTATGCACAGCTTACTAAGATTGGAACGTACATTTGTTTTCCCCCCTTATTTGACCATAACTCTTTCAAGAATGTAAATAATTATAACTGACATGAATGCCTTTTTTAAAGAAATTTGTATTTCCATAATCATTCCTTGCTTCACATCTGAATGGTAATTGCACGTATACTCTCAGCTAGATTCATTTTTTATCAAGCATATGCTAAAAATGCCTTTCATCGTTTCAACAAATAGGAAAAATTTAGAAGAAGCCAGCAGAGCAACACTTAATAAATTCAAAGAATGAGTGAACAATAACCATTTTACACAATCTCATTTGATTAAACACATTTCATCCTCCTAGTTTTTCTAAAACAATGATCTTATACTGGATGATAGTAGGATATATGTAAATTGTTAATACTAAGTAAATTAGGTTGGTTATTGACCCAAATCTTAATTAGAGGGACCACATCCAACGTCAGGGAAACAAAGCTCCAACATTAGAAAACCATAGAAATCTTTTGTATTGATTGGATATTCAGACTAAGGTGTTAACCAATACATTTTCCTTGTAATTTATAAAAATGTCCTGAAGTGCATTGTTGCTCATGAAATCTGAGATTAAGAAATATCTATATTTGCAAAAGTTAAACTATCATTCATTCAGAGATAATTCTTTCTCAAAATCTCATACGTATTTCATACGTCTCTAACTAGTGCACTAAAAAAAAAAAAAAAAAAAAAAAAAAAAAAAAAAAATCTGGAATACCGCACTTGCAATTTAAAATGGTATCGGCGGATCCAACAAAGACTATATTCGTAAAAATGATATCCAGTTTATGAAAAAAACATCTCAGTTGATGGACATGCGAAAGGACACCTCTGTGCGTGGGGAATGATACCTCTATAAATTATGATAAAATAGGGTTTAAGTATGAGGGAAGGACAGGTCTTTCAAATATCATGGATATCACATACTTTGAGATTATGAAGAAAATAAGCAATTTAAAAGATTTTTCAAAAAGTTCAAATTTACAATTACAATATTTTCATACCAATTCCTATTTTCGTGAGCCCTCTTAAGAATTATTAGTTTTTTTGTTATCCCTGAAACATTTTAAATACTGTTGTTTAGCTATGAATACTTACAACTCTACAACATGGATTGTTTGAGTATATTACATCATTAATGTACAATTTTATTGTAGTATCAAATACAAATAATAAGTTATTATGTTTTATTTCATTAATATAATAACATTAATTTTTTAGAAATATTACTATTATTTTTTGAGAATTATGTTATTTTAAGAGAAGTAAATATTGCTTGTGATAATAATTTCATTAATTATTACTGAAACTATTTATTTGTTATCGCAGAAATTTCTGAACAAATATTGGAATTCTTAACTAATAAGAAGTTGCTGAATACATTTGTATTAATTATAAAACTTTATATTCAAAATCAATTCGTAATCAAATGTAGTACAACTAATATGATTTTATGCAGTAATGTATCAATGAATAGTTTCGTCTTTGAAGTTATAAATTCTTTGTCATACTCAATAAGTGAATGTTCATAGTCATCACTGTTTGCAGTCATTAAAACATAATCAAATTTGAAAATTGTTTGGTGTTGGAAAGAAATAGTTTTGTATTTGTAAGTACCTTTAAATCCTTAGTTACCTTCACCTTTTTTTTATTTTCAAGCTAATGATAAAGGAAATTCCTTCTTTAAGGCTATCAGGCCTTATAATTTTGTAAAATCAGGATTTTTCTGTGGTCAGTTATTTTTTATTAATACCTCTTTGAAGACAGTTTATTACAACTACAATTTGTTCCACTCGTGTGGGATGATTTGACCAGGAATCATAGTTTAAAATGTATTTTAATCCAATACTGTTAAATAATCAAGTTATATTTTCTTCCTTTTGTTGCGCACATAATAATTCTTTATAAGTAAAATTATAAATACTGCCATCCATGTGAATATCGAACTCACGAATTGTTGAACTAAGGACAATTTAAATAATTCACTTGTTAAAAATGCATGATATTTTCTGCCTAACATATTTTCTTGCGATTTTCTATAAAATTTTAATTGATGCTGAATTTTCATTGTTGAATTTTTTAAAATATTAAAATGTGACTTTATATAGAATGTGTAAAAATTATCAAATAAATATAAAAGTTAATAGTTCACATTTTCTGGGGTATAAATGCATATACAATCCATATATATTTTTGAAATATATAAATTATATCATTACCTACTATAAAGAACACCTTGTGAAATGGAATTAATAAAGTACAAACTAAATGCACTTTCTTTATAATTTGGTTTATACTACTTTAAAAATGTACCTATTACACTTGATAAATTTTTCTTTAAGTACATGTGAATTTAAAACACTAAATTATAATATTTAATACATTTTAATAAGTCAACAACTCATAAATTCAACTCTTAAATTAAAAATGAATTCCTTAAGTGTTTCGTGAAAGCATTTAAGTGGTAGGTATAAATTGAATTAACCTTCATGACTTTATGCAAACTCACCTTATATCCTTATTTATTACATATATAAGTACCCTAATCTCTCTCTACATTTAATAATGGTTTAACGTTGAGCTAAAATTTGGCGCATAAAAGTTTTCCAACATGTTGAATTTAAAAAAGTACAATTACAAGATATTATGGATGAAACTTAAAATGAAATTAAAAGTCATTATTTCTGACGCCAGAAAAAATTATGTTTGTTTACATTCAAATGTGATATGAAATTAAATTAAATCATTATAAGAGATCACACTGAATTATGTTATGAAATTAGGTTGAACTCCGATGAGTTTATTTTGACATTTACTATTTGAGGTCAGGATTAACCATGATGGGGTTTGGTTGAATCGTAATGAGATTAGATTATACCATCGTATGAAATATTAAAGAACAAAATATGAGAAAAGGATGAATCTATTTAAGATATGATTGCAGTTATTTCCACATAATACGCTTATTTAAATAAATTATCATTGATGATTTATTGTTGTGTTTTGTACTGTACAAATATAAAATTTTTTACATAAATGTAATTAAAAAATATTAAATATTTTTCAATGTACATTTGGTCTGAAACAAAAGAATCATTCTATCACACAAAGATTTTTACACGAAATTTTTTTCTATAAATTGATTTCAAGTAAATCATTAGAGAATTTATTTTAAGTTCAATAGGAATTAGTACATATTAAAACTGAAGTAAATATAATATTTTGCTTAAAATAATTAAATAATTCGTTGTTTGTTAATTTTATAAAATAATCTGCAAATCTTGATAAAGATACGTACTTACACTAATATATAAAAAGGCGATTAATTTTGTTTGTTTCTATTTCCTTTTACAAGTTATTTAATATAATTTTCACATGCTGCATCCAGTGTTATGTTTATATATTTTACAAACTTTATTTTTCTTCAGGAATGAATGATTTTATCCGCAGTAATTTACTTCTTTGTTCAAGAGAAAAGTATCTAAAATATATTGTATAAAATTTTGAAGAAATACAGTAAAACTGCAAATTAATATACTTACAATTAAAGTATTGTCAACATAGGATTCTTATGAATATATATTTTATTAGATAAATTGTAAAATTGAATTCTCGCAGAAATTCCTACAGTAATAACAGTTTCTAACTAATATAGATTGTGGATAACATTAAGTAATTTTTTTAATTACATTTGAATAACTAATTTATTAATTTTTGAGTAATTAATTTTTAAAATTACATTTGAATTAACTTTTTTAATTACATAAGCATAATGAAAATCTATGAATTAACTATTCAATGGTTTTTAGAAAAATGTTACTTAATACTGCATTACGTCAGATACTGAATATTCCTATTTTCGAAGATTTCATATAAAATTCACATTTTGTAGAATTCATAGAATATAGCAACTTATTTTAAATTCTCAGTAGTATTTACAGAAATTAAAATTCATAGCAATAGGCATAAGGATTAAATGTAAAAAATTTAAATTTTTCTGCCAAAATATTTAGTCAAAAAAAAAGTAGGTATCAATGTTTTGAAAAATTAACTCTTTCTCTTTCCTTATTTTTTATTTTTTAAATTTACAACACCAATAAAAAAATTCCATTCCTGAAAAGTCATTCAACAGAATGATTCAAAAGAAATTAAGTGAAATTTAAAACATAGATTACTTAAAACTCATGTATAAAGAATTTATATTTGCAATTTATCCTCTTTTTCAGAAGCTTTATATTATTTAACACATTTTAATCTTCAAAAAAATCAAATTATTTTCCATATATGAGGCAAAAAGGTTTTTATACACTTGAAAAAGTATTTTAAGGAAATGTGTATTTTAAGGAAAATATACTAAAGTAAAGTAAATTATCTCTGGTGATTCTGCCAGTTATCTGACAATCAAAATCCCTCTCCCACTTTTTTTAACCAAATTTTTAATCTTTAAGAGGGTTGGCTTAGTTATAAAGAAGATTAATTTTTAATTTGTAGAAGATTTACACACTTAAATAAATTCATCGAAGAACATTTTCATTTTTGTATACATCCCAAAGTATAAACATTAATGTGTTAAGCATCAAGATATAGTTTCAGTTTTCTAAAAATATAATGTATAGAATGCATATTTTTAATAGTTCTGAAATTTGAAAAAATCACAAATTATTTATGTAATTAATGTCTTGTTTTTATGATATTATTTTCTTAATTGGCTTACCGCTTTGAAAAGCTTTTGTTACTTTCGATGTGTTGGTTGGTTGGGTTTTGTGGCGCAAGGTCCAAATAGAACAAGCTGCGCCTACTTTCTATGTGATAAATGTTTTTTTATAATATTTAACTTGATTCCCAAATTCTGTTCCTAAGATTCCGTTGGCCTCTTTTTGCTGTTACTGGTATTAGATTGGTTTCTTCATGAAGACTGGTACAACATCCTACTTATCCCCATACAGAAACTGTATACATTCACTTGAAGTTTTCAGGTAGTTTCACCAGGCAAAGATGCTACCTCAATAAAATATGCGCAAAACACTTCTTTTTATATAGGTTTTCTATTATTTTGTGAAATCTTTGTGTGTGCGCATATATATTAAAGCAAAAGTTTCATATAAACTAAATTAATTTAAAAAATCAAAGTAAAATTTTTTAAAAATTTTCGAGTCTCTATACATTTGAATTAATAATTCAACATTATAAGCAAAATTGTCATGAATATTAAGAATTTATTTTAAATGTTTTCACTAAATGTGTTGAGTATAAATCCTAGTTACACCCATCAGACTTAAAAGAGCAAATAAGTGAATAAATTAATTTTTTTTAAGAAAAGAATTACATTGTATCCATAAATAATGAAATAAATTTCTTTAAAAAATTAACATAGTTTTTAGCACAAATTGAATTTAGTTAAATTTAGTGAAACAATTAAAACCTACAAGATTAATACAAAATTTTATTTGTTACTATCCTATTTCAAAAATAATGAAACTTTTTTTTTGCATCAATAAGATATTAATTGAAAAAGTAAATAATTACTGAATAGGTCTTATTGCAGAAATGACATTAGTTATAATTTGAATAGCAAATGCCATTTAATAAACTTTTACAATATTATATCATACTCAAATATGTAGCTTATTATTATTTAATTTTTAACAAAATTTACATATAATCGTGTATTAAATAAATATAAAATTACTCCAAATTTCATTCTTGAAGTGAATACAATATCGTGTTGTCTTATAAATAAGAATATTTTAGAAATGTATTGCATTCGATGTTCTCATGAAACATTTTAAACCATAAATAATAAATGCACATTTTAGGAATTTTCAAAAATGAGAAAAACTACAAAATCGTATTAGTATGGAAGACAAATATGATGCACATTTACAAAGACTTGACAAATAAACGATAATTAGGAATTGGTGATTACCTCTTGCATTTAAAAAGTAAAACATCAGGAAACTTTAAGAGTTATTCTGTTAAATAATATTCTAATGAAGTAAGAAGAAAAGATTAAATTTATTAAATGGAAAGGATTAATATCTTTAATTAATCTTATTGAATGTAGGTCAAAATCCAGGAAATTTTCAAAGCATTTCTGTACGATAGCTAAAACAATTGCTTTTCATAACTTTTAGATAATTCTTAAACGGTTAAACTTTGACATTAAGCAATTATTTCCTTCCTTAAACATAATTCATTTTTATTTATAGTTATTTTATTTCAACTGAAAGACTTCAGATTTGCATATTAAAAAGCCACTTTATAGTTAAGAATATTTATAATACAAGTCGTAGTACATCCTAGATATTTGTATAGACCAATTAAGATATTCCTCGAAATACTAAAATCTTACTATATTTTAACCACATTTTTATCACTTTATTATAATTAGATAGTGTTCACTGTTGTAATTCGCATGTTAAATCTATGCAATAATATTACTAAGATTTAAGAGTTGTAATCATTACGTGTTATGCATCGACAAAAAAGTTTTCTCAACTATACTTGGGCAATATGTGTTTTTTTAAAAGCTCTGTTTGATATTTTACAATTGTCATATATGATAGATTTATGTAAGCTATAACTTCTTAAAAAGTATTTACCTAACCATATACAATTGATAATGAACACAGGTTCATACGAATCATAAATTGGTTTGGTTCATATAAGTATTTACAAGGATTATTTGCTAATGGCGCATACATTTCTGCTACTTTTGAAAAGAACATGAAACCAAATAATAGATGATTTTTTGCCTTAAGAATTAACACGTAATTTCATGGGTTTTTTTATTACTTCGGACTCTTAACTATGTATATTAGGTTCTGATACATTGAAAATTTATATCATTCAATAGCAAATTCTCATCTAAGGACCATATGTGAACAATTAAGAAAATATTATTTAGAGTATGCCCTTAAAAACTTAATATTTCCGGTAATTTTTTTTTATAATTATTTGAGGAGATTATAACATTCCATATTTCGTTATTATCTACATATATGATTAGTCTAGTTACTGATGTACAGAGAAATACTTAAAGAATTTTTTAAAACATGAAAAAAAAATGCTTAAGGAACATGTTTACAACATTCAAATTTGATTTATTATGACTTTTTATGGAATTTTAAGGAAATCTATGAGGTATTCTAATGTTACTTATGAACGTATCTATTTGAAATTGTTATAACATATGATATTATGAATCGTCGTAGTATAAAGTATATAAACCGTGTACTTTGAAAGTGATGCTAATAAAATAAATGAAGGAAAGTGATAAAGGTGAAAATAAGCAATCTAAAATCCAAATTTAAATTTGAACTCTTGTGAAAGTACTGTGCAATTTTGCATGCTAATCAATTTTTGAACAAAGAATTGACTTTTTTTTAAGTTTTTAAATATAATTTCATATGTAAAATATTTACCATGTATATTGTTATCTCTTTCCTGATTATGAATCTTTGAAGATAATACTGTAGAAAATATTTATATAAATGAGATATATATTTCTTTAGTAAAATATATAAATGAAAATAATATTATTTACATAAGTAATAAATTTTCTTAATACATTTTTTCCTAATTTATTCCTAATAAATTTTTAATTATATTTTTTTAAGGCTATTAGTATACATGTGCACATTTTTGCAAAATTTACAACAATTTTTGAAATTTTTTGCAAATTATTTGTATTTCTAGAGTATAGATAGTGCACAATCAGAAATAATTTTGCGAAAATAATAATTTATATTGGTGTATATCATATTTAAGTAAACTTAGTACTGATAAATACTTCTTTATTATAATAATTGTTTGAAATATTTTGCTTTATTAATATATTTTTAAGCAAAAAAATTTTAACACAAATATTACTGGTTTGGTATTACTGTATTTTTGAGAATATTATTAATAATATACATGAATCTCATGAAGGTGATAATTTGCTACTATCAGTAATAATATCGTTAAAAAGCACTATTATTGTGTGAGAATTTGCCAGTTTTATTAGCAAATATATAAAATTAGCTCATAACATGTTATTAATTCTAATAACTCTGTTAATAATAATTTAATATTACTGATAATAGTTGCATAATGGGAATATTAGTGGGCATAATTGTTTTGCTAATTACACAACATTCGAAGGTAAGAATTTTAATAACTTTGAAACCAAGTACTAATATCTAGAATTATTTCGAATATTGCGTTAAGATGCTGTAATGAGACTTCTACTTATTATTTATGCATGGCATGTTTTTAATATATGACACATTTTTAATAAAGTGTTTTACACAAATCATTATTTTATAAAGACATAATTGCTAAATTCCTCATCAGGAAGTAAAAGCAAATGTTTTCATCATATTTTTCAACACAGCTAGATGAAGTTATCACAAAAGACATGCATTTTCCTTTTGAGATAAAATATTCGAATTCATCAGAAATTCTATAACTTTGATAACGCAATAATATAAAATAAATTGCGACCCAAAGTACCACAAAATGGAACAGATAGGGCGTTACTTCCGTTTACATAATATGACAGACGAAGCTCCTTACAGAACTCAATTTTCATACACAAAAGTGTTATTTTGAAGTCATAACAAACAACGTTCGTACAATTGGTCACGCTCTCTAGCCGAACTTTAGAGCCGTTCTGCCCTAGATGCTAAGCATTAGAAAGTGACGTTGCATTGCTTCCGTTCAAACAGAGCAGAACGTCTAACTTTCACTTTTAGGGAGAAAGCGAAATGCTCAAGAAAAAGGAAATCAAACTTGAACTCCTTTCTATGGTCTGATTATTGCGGAAGCATCCAGAGTTGGTGATCCTGAAGGTCAGTGGATCCCCGAGGCGAAAGTTTTCTTCATGTAATCTGTTCCAATCAGATATCTCATACCGCTGGAAATAGTTTCGAAAGGAAAAA
>JAPDSC010002623.1:564733-618308 GCA_026290005.1 Latrodectus geometricus
ATATATATATATATATATATATATATATATATATATATATATATATAATATGTGAAAGATTTCCTTAATCATGTTGTTTATAACAGCTAATGGCCCCTATTTATTTAAACTTGACTCAGAATAAACTGATTAGTAATTACAATGAAATACTTCTGATCCTTTAACATCATTCATTATTAAAATGTTTGACTTTATTTTAAAACATGTATAGTAATCATGTTATAATTTCCCACGAAAGTGAGAATTAATTTACTTGCATCAAAGATAGTAAACTAATGAATAAATGGATATCCATTTTAAATTAGGTAGATGCTATATATAGCTGGCATTCATACTTCCATACATTTAATAGGGGTAAAGAATATAAGAGATGACGACATCACAAACAAACTAGTCTGCATGAGTTCCTTAATTTTTATTTAACACTTAATTTTCTATGTATTATCCACTCCTAATATCAGGCATTAGAAGTAAGCTAACTAAAGAAGTAACTAAAATATAATTTGGTATTATTACTCAAAAATAACGAAATTTTAAGATTAATATACTAATTTATTTAGATAATGAATAGTTTTTGCAAAATTATAGATCCCAAATCAAAACAGATAGCAGTTTAAACACAAAAAGTTTGGAAGGAATTATAATATGGCATATTATATTAGAAGGAGGTGATTGATGCAAAGGTCAAATACTAACGATTTCTAAAATAAATGATAACTAAGAAAACTGAGGTTAATGTATACAGCTGCTACTCTAAGCACCAGCCATTGATGTTGGTAAGCAATAAGTTACTAATGAATATTAAAACTGATTTAATTGTTGCTCTCAAAGTAAGAGGTCAAGCTTGCATTGAATATTAAAGTATTCCAATCGCGCTGGCTTCTGCTTAGGAAATTTTCTTTCCTAAGAAAGAGCCAGAGCTTTGGACTAAGCTCTAAAATACTGCTTTCCTATCTGAACCCTCATTGAAAGTCAAATATTCTGTAGTAGCTAAGGAACTTAAATGAAACGTTTATTATTTAATAGCCAGAAGGAGACAATATCCCTTCACTAGGCAGAAAGAGATAAACTCTATTCTCATTGATTCACATAATACCGGATTATATTTCTTTTAAGTATATGTGTATGATGTAGAGGGTCAGCTGTAATCAGTTTGTATTACAGGACAAGATTTTATTTATTAACTAAAGATTAGATAGATTTCGTAACAAGGTTTAATTAAGAAAAGGGAAAAATAAGAACTTCGAACAAATATATAAAGTTGGTAAGTTAATATGCATCAAAAGAAAATATGATTAAATATAAAACTATGTATGAAAAATTAAAATACAGAAAAAATTTTCTTTTTATGAACTTTATAGATGTGTCAATGACTATAATAGTTTTTGTGTTATCCTTTATTACTTTAAGTAATTCATCACATTTGAAATTATTGTATATATTATATTATATAAACATATAATGATATATTATAATCATATATTATAATCATTAAAACGGATCTGTCGGAAATTACCCCTAACAAGTGAATATGAAATTTAAAAAACAAAAAAACAAAAAAAAAAAAAAAAAAAAAAACTGATTTGAATACACTCATTATTTTAAAGATTTTGAGCAATATTAATTCTTAAAATAAATGCCATTTAACCATTAAATTAGCTAGATTTACCTCTATCACGAACTTTGTATGTATCAAGCATTTAAACATAATAAATCCAGTCCTGGAATCTCATAACACAACTCTCAATTTAAATAATAATTACGTTTCATTTGTGAAATATATGCTGCTATTTTTTCTGAATATTGGTACTTAAATTAAAGAATACATTGAAATCAGAATGCCAGTTTGGTCTTTCATTCCTATAACTATAGTATAGTATACTTTATAGCATTATTATAGCATAATATTGTACAACAGTCAGTCTCTTAATTATGAGTCTAGAGCAGTGATGACTAGTTTATGGCTATAATAGATTTATGATAAGCAGTAAGGCTAATAAAAAAATTTAAATATATAGTGTAACACAGAAATGTTATAAATTATTCTTTTTATAATATTTCTGTGTTACGTTTACTTTGACATTAACAATGAGGACCAACTTGACATCAAGGTATGGACAGCCAAACAACTGAAAGATATTGTGTTATAGTTTTAAGGAAAGACTTATCATACTTGTGAATCATATTCAAGAGTTGCAAAGAAGAAAACCTGGAAATCATCCAAACATCCATTCCGACACTTGTTATTTAGAAGGCTGAAACGTATAATCCGTTTCCATTGAACAGAAACTGGGCTAGACATTCTTGACCAAAGAGAACACTTTCGCTACTAGATCAGGATAATTATTTGAAATATATATATAGTACAATAATGAACTCAAGTACTGTATTTTCTATTCGATTATCATACTGTTTTAACATACAATACAAGAATTTCGAAGGTGTTACAAAAATTAAACAAATATTTGGGAAATTAAGAAAAACTAAATTGAGAAAAGAAATGCATTTAAAATATTCTAAAATATTTTCCTCGGAAAGAGTTTTTAAATTATTTATTGTGATGCGCAAACTCACTAGAGTAGTGCTATTTAGAATTAAAGGATTTATTCGATGTTATTTTAATTTAATAAATAACTGTAATAATACAAACAATTTTAAATCTATATATATTCACTTTATGAAAGGATAACATCTGTTCATAAAACCACAAAATCTGTTATGTTTAAGGATCTGTGTTCATAAATCTATCATCAGATTTTCTGTCAGTTGAACTCGTGTATTTATAAATTTTTATCATACGAATGAATAAGTTAATCCGGCCCTACATGCTTGTGATTGGCTTAAGGAATTTTAGTGTACTTCATAAAAAATATATATTCTAAGTGGATTTATTTAAAAATTCCGAAATTTTCTTAATCGGAAAAATCTCTACATTTCTTAAAAATTACAAATGATGGGATAGTCTTCATTTTTAAGCATCTTAAAAATATATTTCAGGACTTGATAATTGTTTTCATTTTTTCAACTTTATTTAACGTATATAGTATTACTTTGTATTAGGAAAAAGCATTATAATATTCTTGTTTTAAAAAATTAAAGGTAGGAAAAAAAAACAAATTATTTTTATTTGTATATTTGAAATGAGAAAATTAATTCTGTGAGTGTGTAAAAAAAATATGAAAAGGGTAATGAATTTATCTTATTTTTGTGTGTATGTGAGACGTGTGTAATTTGGTATTTCACAATGTTTTTTTTTATCCTTTAGCCTATATAGGCATATGACGTAATATTTATGGATTAGAACGAAGAGCGCTGTAGAAACACATTTAGTATTCTTGGTCTTTATTTCATTGTGAAGATAGGAGAGATCCCTCCGTGATACCAAGGTCAAGTTATGCTTCTCGTTATTTTCTACTGCATCTGAAAGCCGTCATTTAAAAGTTTTAACTCATAAATTTAAGTGAGGGTGTACAGAATCAATTCACCCAATGAGAATAACGTCTAAAATACTCATAGCGCTCATAACGTCATTTCCGAACCAATAGCGGCATGACCTAGTGCGCAATCATGATCTAGAGGCGGGGTTATCAAAAAGAGCACGTGCTGCTCTTTGATCCAATCGTGATTTTAAGTTAAGGGCTCGTCTACTACAAAAAAATTAGTTTCAGATGTTAAGTACCTTCAAATATGCATTTCATTTGTTATGCAGGTCGTAAAACACATCAAAAGTAGTTACTTTTGTAGCTAATATATGCATATATAAGCATATTAGAAACGCACACACACTGTAGTTACCACTTTTATAGTTCACATTACTTTTTCTATTTAACAAGAACGTAAGATAAATTCTTTTATTGCCATGTCTTTAAAGTGATTTTTACCATTGGCACTTTTTAGAGAGTTAAATGCCTTTTCCACTTTATAGCTGTTTTTTCTTTTGTTATGTCAGTTGCATTACATAAATAACTATTGTCAGTTGACAAAGTTGACATAATAACTATTACTTTATTTTTCAAACTTCCGCATTACGCCTACGAAGAGATATTTTCTCGCGATAAGTTAACATTCTTTAGCTTTTCATCAAGAGTCATCACTTCCTAGTCATAAGAAAAAATATTAAATTGACCAGACAATTCAGGTTTCTACATAAACTAAAAATAAATTCTCTAAATACAATAATGCATCGTCCCAGCTTTAATTTATCAAAAATTATAAGCTTTTACAGAAAGATTGATAACACAGTTTTTAAAAATATATGTAAGAAATACACAATAAATATATGTAAGAAATACACAATAAATATTGCAAAAAATTTAATAAATTCCCCAGGTTGAGACCCTGATGAACTGTTTTGAATGGAAACCTGTGATATCCATCTCGTACGCATCCTATAACCAGTATATGAATTCATAATGTAGCTAATAATGTATTAATATATATATATATATATATATATATATATATATATATATATATATAGATATATATATATATATATATATATATATATATATATATATATATATATATATATATATATATATATATATAAAATATGCTTCACAATTAAATCCGTTCTTCCTTCTCTCTAGCGCGTGCAACAATCTCAGCGCAAAAAAATTTAATAATATCATTGAAACTAAAATGTTTTTAGAAATACGGAAGCATTATGAAATAAAATTTGATTGTTGTAAGAGAAATGTCAACAATTTTTAAAACTAAATAAATGTTCCTCTTTATGCTATTTTAAATATATGTAAAATATTGACTAAGTAAGTAAAGAAAAAAATAAAACCTTAGTTTTCACTTACCAATTTTGATTTAATTTTGTTGGAATAAAGACTATTGAATACTTTTGGTTCTTTGTTAAGTTTTAAAATTATGTTTTTGTTATTAAATATATGAAAATAAATCACGTGAATATTTTTGCTTATTTTGCTTTTACTTATTTTTTATTCTGTAATCTTTGAATAAATGATAAATGATATAAAAGCAATAAATTATGTAAAAGAAACAAGAGAGCATAATGTAGTAGCGGTAGAAGAGAAACAAAAGCAAGCTAAATTCTAGAATCGGCAAAACAGTATCTTAGATTAACATCTAAGATTTATTTCTCGGTTTATTGAAGGACGATTCAACTTTTTTATTTTCTCTTAATTCCTTATCTCGATTTGAACCGGCTATTGAGCCCCGAAGCTCTCTGACCTATCACTTAACTTGTGTATGCATTTTAAGCAATATGGGGATGACCCCTGATTAGAAAGGGCACTTCAACATGCTCAACAAATCACGAGAAACGTGGAGGCATGCGATGCGGGGGTGGCTCTAACATTCACTTTTCAAGGATCTAAAACGTGGGACGCGAATTAAGACGCATTACATTTCCTGCGAGCTGAATTAAGATACGATCCCCAAATTACAGACTTTCTAACTACCGGCAGTAAATAACAGTTGGAGATAAATGGTGGAAAATTTTAGCACCTTTCCTCCTGTGATTGGAAGGAACCTCAAAGCCACACGAATTTTCCCAGAGATCTTATCTCATGCAAATACATGTCTCATTTCGGATACTTATGCTATTTTTAAGCAATATCTCATGATGATGCAGATGAGAGAGAAAGAAACGATTTTGTGACTATTATCGGTTATTTTTATTTTCCATGTTGTTTTTAAAGAAAACCTTGAAAGCTTGAATGTTAATTTAGAAACTTAAGAACCTGCAGTTTCTTAAATTAAATCTGCGGGCTCATTTATACGAAGTTAAGTTCATACATTAGAACAATGACATGAATTTGATTATGCGGAAATGATTTTAGTAAATGCTTGTAGAATATTAAACAGTCAAAGAAGTATTATTTGTTGGAAGTAAGCACTCTTCGTAAATATGTTTGGCATTATAAATCTTTCAGTGATACCTAACAGTCTGTAATGTAATTCTACACATCCATTAATAATAATTTCAATTTTTACATTTCATTACAAATACGATAATGACTATCATAAGTGCATATATATGTATATATATGCACTTATGTTAATATATATATAATAGTTATGATATAACAGTCATAATAATCTCATTAAGCATTATACTTCTATTAAATTTGATTATTGTTTAATTATTTTTTGTCATTACTTTGACAATGTACTATTAATTTGAAAATTAGTTTTGATATTGTCAAGCAAATAACCTAATTAATTTTACCAGTTTGGAAGAATATATATATATGTGTGTGTGTGTTTGTGTGAAAATTTGTGTTAGCTTAAATTTGCATCACAATAATGAAGCAATGTGATCCAGCATTACTTAGAAATTGCATATAAAGAAAGGATAGATAAATAATTTTGAAGAACTTCGTTTTTCCAAGTTTATATGTGAATCTTCAATATACCCCAAAAGATATATGTACCCTTCAAATATATTCTCTGTTCGATTGTGGAAGAATGCTTTACTTTCAGTAATTGTGGATTATCTTTCCAAGAAATCTTTTGAATCGTTTTGTGAACAACCAAGAAATAAGCAAGCGAATAAAAATGGAATCGTGGAAGTAAGAAGGAACAACTGTAATGAATGCTGTTGCATCAGCCTCATTGCTCTTCAACAGTGAAAACTGACATATAGTGTGAATTACACTCTGCTACCCTAAACAGTTAAAAGGTAAAATCTCCTGAAGCATAATTTTGGTTTTGGACAAACCATGCTTCAATTTGCAGCTGCATGAAGTTTGATCAGACAAAGTTAGTTAAATAATTTTATACTTCATGATATTAATTTTCCACTTGATATAATGATATTTTATTCCGGCATTATGTAGTACAAATTGCTAGTGCATTGGTTAACTATAAATATACTTTTGTAAAAATGGCTGCCTCTGTATATTTATTATTAATTTATTTTATATTCAAGTATTCCTTGCATCCACATTTGCATCCATCCTTACGACAATATTTAACTGCCAGCTGTACATTACATATAACTTTAATTGAACCATAGTTTATTTGTTTCTCTGGCTTCTCCCGATTTTTAGTCTATGAAATACTTTTGGTCACTGATATCAAAAGCACTATGTCAGAATACACCAATCATTATTAAACGAGAGAAAACTGAAATGTATGGGAGACAATGTATAGATTAATATTTCCTATTAGAGTTGCTATTATATAAGATTGTAGTGATGCATCAGTTATGTATAGTCGTAAAGGTGGGACACTTACTATTATTGATATCATTTTAAATTTAGAGAAGGCTATATTTTAAACCAATTAGCAATTTTACTGTATTTTGTCTGAAAAAATATTTACCCGTTTATAGGGTAGGCAACCATTCACACACACACACACAAAGGAAGGACAAAGACAAGAAAGAGAGAGAGAAAGTAAATCCATGCCCGAGACAGAATTCGAACCCAGGTCCCACCCATCTGTAGTCAGGTACGCTAACCACTAGACAGGTTGGGCGGCGGCGAATCTATTAATACTTTATTAAAGACCTGCTAAAATAAAGTATATATTATATTAAAGATAATAAAGATTTGATCAATTATTACAAACTGAGTTCGTAGCTGAATGGTGAACTCCCTTACCTTCGGTTTAACAGTTTGTAGGATCGTATCTTACCTTGTATTTAGGAGTTTATGGTGGTTCGGAATCCTTCTTAAGCTCTGAAAGTTCGGGTCTAATTACCTCTCGTGCAAAAAAGACCGTTTATTCACAAAAAATTAACTATTACAATGCATTAAATTAAATTTGACAGAACTACTTATTATATTTAAAGCAATTTATTGTACATTTATTAAATTTTGCTAGTTCATAATAAAAAAAATTCAATAAAGTTAATTTATTTTAAAGTAATTATAGTTTAATTAGAATTCCGAAGTTTAAATAAATTAAATTTTCGCTACCTGAAGTGTTAAAAGCAAAAAATTTCGATTCAACTTTTATTCTTCAGAATTCAAAAACAGTCTTTGTAAATGGCGTGTGCTAAAATGCAAACGGCAATTGAGTCAAAAAGCTTTCATTTAACCATTTCATAGAAGAATCATCTAGAAATAGTGCTCCTATGGTTGTATTAAACATATAAGACAGCTGCTTCGTCAACATTTTCCGTTTAAAGAGAGCAATTATGGAATGCAATTACTGTTGTCGAGCAGCTGTTAACCTGGTTCTTTGAAATGCTTCCAATGGCTTAATAATTTATCCGTGGCTTAGAAATTATCACTAAGCAGCAGTCACCACTTCTGATATTTTCGTTCGTGAGTGTTACTTCTATTATTTTGCAATGATTTTGTCACTCAAGAGCAAATCGATTTGGCATCTTTAAGCAATTATTAACTATTCAACAGTGAACAGATGTTTTGAATTATTTTTGACCAAAAAAAAAAAAAAATTCAATTGCAGTACTTTTAATTATATTTTTTGTCAATAGTTGATTTTTACTTTTACAGTATGTTAAAGGTGCAGAATTCATTTTACACTTTTATTATTATACTTACAAATATAATTAAATATTCGAATATATTAATTCCTTTTATTCTAAATTATATTCATATTTATGTAGTATTTAAATTAATAAATTTGAAACTAATATAAAATTTTTATATTTAAACTTTTTTTAAAAATAAAATTCCAATATAAGCATGTTTTTTAGCTTATTACGTAACTTAGAAATTCCACTATCCTTAGACAATTAATTCAATTTATTACCATTTAAATCGTAAAAATTCTGTAAAATTAATTTGTTAGACGCTGTAAATTCTCTAATTCAAAGCATTAGAATTTTACGACTATGTTTGCCCTAAAATAAAGTTACGAGTATGATAATTAGTTTATATAACTTCAACAATATAGTGAAACTTAAGAAACATGAGGAATTATCTAAATATTTAGTTTTCCTTTTTGATACGCTAGTTTTCTTACCTAGTTCTACTTATATAGCGTACATTTTAACTTCATTTACTATATTTCAGTGTTAAAACTGCCTGCTTTGAAAATCATTAATTTAATAAACGTAATCTTCTCAAATTATCTCATTGTAGAGAAAAATGAGCACATTTTTAAGACTTTTACCTCAATGAAAACATTGCAAATTCCTGATAAAATTATAAAATTAGCTATTCAATTTATTGTCATTTTTATGAGTATTATGAAAATTCATAGTTTTTTTTACGTTTTATCTGCTGATTTTTCATGAATAATGAAAGTGAAATTTTTAACAGATTATGCCTGCCTGCCCTGATAGGATAGGCTAAAATCTATATTCTTTCAAATGAACTCACAAACTTTGTTTTTTCCCTTATTTCCTTCACTAATGTTGTAGTAAACGTTTTGAAAAATAAAGGAATATAGTTTTGAATTTTTTACTTATAGTTAGTTTTAATTCAAATATTCCAAAAATAATCTTTTGATACAGCTTCTTTTCTCTAATTTTTATTCCAACTCATAACATTCGTTTTATGTTGTCAGTATTTTATATTTTGCTTTTGATATTATTTTTTAATGAATTTATTTTAATGAATTTCTTTTCTCAGCAATAACTAGAAATTTTAAAATGAAGGATTTATTATTTTTGTGGTGTCCTAAAATTTATCTTCTTTAAGCCAAAAGTGAAGAACTATTTATAAAATTTAAGTTATATACATATCGCTCTTTTATAATTGATACACCAAAATATTTCTGTTTATTTATAATTATTTACAAATAAAGATCTAATTCATATTTTAAACATACATTATTTTACTCATTATGTAGTTTTATATACCAAAACATTCTTTGAAAAGTTCTTTTTATTGTTAAATTTCTATTATAGATATATCATTAATTACTAAATCAAATAATTTTGATGTTAGTTTAAACACTAAATATGAATCATACTGTCCAAATTTTGCAATATAAAATAAAATCCAATACAGTTTCTCATTTATTGATTTATACATGAAAAGGAATAATTATTGGAAATAAATATTACATTAATCTATCTTTTTAATTATATTCAAGAAATCAACTTACCACAAAATTTAGGTATTTCTAACAATTTTAACTTAGTGAGACGTATATTTTTTATTAAAGCTACTAATAGTACATGTATATGCGTCATTTGCGAAAACATATCTAACATTGATAATACTAAAAACATTCAACTAATATTTAAAACAGGTCATATTATTCTTATTTATCGAACATTTGTCCACCCTAGGATGTAATTATTTACGTATTGCCATCAGTTTTTAAGCATCATTGCCATCAGTTTATTAAGTTTGGTTTTAAAAAATTTTTATCCATTCTTTTCAAATAAAAAGGTTTATAGAATTTGATTATTTTCTCTAAAAAGTATATATTTTATTGGTAAAGTACTTTAGGTTTAGAGGTAGTTTTCCTAACTAACAAGTAGTTATGTCATTGTTAATTTAGTGTTCTGTTGTTCGCAACCTGAGGCATATTTTCATTGTGTCATAGAGCATTACTGAAGCACACAAGTTTCTATTCATGAAGTATTTTCATGATGTAAATATGATTATTTATTGATTGGGATGTATTGAAAAACAATTTGGTTGATATTTGTATATTTTCAGTCCTGCAAAATATCATAATTATATAAATTAAAATATGAAATGCAAATTACTGAAAACAAAGAAAAAAATAAGTATATGATTATTTTCTTGAACTAGAGTCAATGAGAACTACTTTCGTATTTTTATAGCTAAAACTATGCTTAAAACTTATTATTTTATAAATTTTTGAAATCCATTAAAACCCCGCGCGTTTATATTCTCATTTTAAATAATTTTAGAATTCAATGAAAGTTTGTATCATTTTGGTCTACAGTCTAGTGCATATTCAATATAACTGTATAAGCCAATAAATGTTCAATAGATTTTTATAACTGATAGATTTTATTCTGATTGAAACAATATTCTTTTCTTCATGAAAATCTCAGATTAAAAATGAAGTGTAATTTTTCTGAATTCCTTTCTTAAGTGAAAGTACATGCGTAAAAATATTTCTAAGCAGTAAGAAAATATGTATCAATGTCATATCAAGTTGTAATAGCCTTGCAAGCTTTGCAAGTAATATTAAACAAACCTAAATAGGCATACCTATAAAGAACTGTCGTGTATAATATTCTAACATTTAGTTTGCAGAGCAATGCTATACTAAAAATATGTATATATAATGCACATTTTCTATTTTAAAGCAATAGGTAACTCACTGATTTTTAGCATCATCATTATGTTATTCACTTTTATATTGCATATTTATCTTTTATATGTTATTACTTAAATATGATTACTACGCGTACTACCACATGAATAATAAATAGTATTTGAACTTAAAATGACTCATTTACGAGAAAAAATGTAATATCATTTAGATAAATTATATATTTTATATCTGTGCAAAGAACGTAACAATAATGTATAAATTAGTTCATTAACATATGAATTCGTATATTGAATGTAGTAAAGTTTTAATTTTAAGTAAAACTCCTAAAATAAACGCTATTATATTTATAATTAGTTTTATATTTCCTAGAATTGAAATAATTTGTGTATTGTATTTTAACATCTCTATATCTGATTCGATTCCTCCAGTTGTTTAACTCCTCTAGTATATATTTTTTGTCTATTTGGTTTCGGTTATATTATATTCGTTTCCTGGAATACTGTAAAAATATTTTTCTCAATTTTCTTAGTTTTAGACATGGCATTAGTCGATTCTTAACGAGTTTAAAATCACTTTAAATGCAATTTATCTTAAAATTTCCCAAGTGTAATATTTTGAATACAAATAAAAAAACTACAATGTGAAACCCGTTTTTGTAAAGACTAACATTTCTGAAGATTCAGAAACAAAGACAAGCTTTAAGAAGAAACAAATTACACACTTGCTTCTATATCCTGCCGAAAGCATTTGATTCGTTATTTATTGCTGAAGGCTATTTACTGAATCATTAACCCTTTTTCCACTCACACAATAATGAACAGTAACAGGAAAAAAGTACATTGCTATTGCCGTGAACTTTGAACCCCTCTTTTAAGTTAAGTCCGAAATTGTGGAGAAGAAGTGGAAAAACTGATTACCTAATAAGCTCTGAAGAATTAAAAAAATCGTTCTTTTAAAAGTAGATATCGTTCAGACTGGACTTCAAAATTGACCCAACTATACAAAAAGCTTGGAGATTCTTTTTTATGCTTGGGAATTAGAAAAGAATCCGGTACTCAAGTTGTTCAGAGCACTTCTCCTAATTCACATACCACATCGCTACTCCATTATCAGTTATTCATCATTAAAATCTTCCCTGTAAGTTACCAAAGGCGGAAGCTCTATTTGTTGGCCATCACGATCTGTGGCAGAAGTGACGGATAACTGTCAAAAAGGTCATGCGAATTTACGCATTGAATATTTTCCATCGTAAAGATCGAGTCAAGAAATTCCTCATCATTACTGAGATGAAATGTTAATATCGTTATCGGGAAGATATCGATTCCCTTTCAGTACTTTTACATCATTACATGGCCGCTACATTTGGTTGCGATTGAAATATCAATGCATTTATGCATTTAGGTATTATAAGATAATTTTTTGTCATCACATATTGTAAAAATATCCAAAAGAAAATACATATGTAAGATTATTAAGCAAGTGACATAAATTTGAAACATTATTTAATATAGGAATGTGCTTTTTTTCCATTTACTCATATTAGGCAATAATTACATTTATGAATTTTATTTTTAAATGCTACTTAATTTTTGCTAATTAACTTTATACAAAATGTGATGGGTTACAGTTAGTTTAATTTTTTGCATTTAAACTTGTAAAATTATTTTTTCAGTTAATGTTTTATCTATTATGTTTAGTAAAAATAGGAAAATGATTTTGAAAAATAAGTATTTCAACTATTGTTTTATATGTGACTGTACAACGGCAATAGTTTTACATGTTCTACATCTATGCAGAAAAATAATTTAGAAAAAAAAGCATCGGAAAAAATAAATTATGAATAAATTAAAAATGAACAGTGAAAATAATATTAATGAAAAAACTATTATCATTGTAATTTTTAATTGGTCTTCAATAACGATAAAACTCAGTTAACGTTAAGCTCAGTAATGTAAGTCACCATTTAAATTCCTTAAAAAATTCTGGTTTCATATGAAAGCAAGAAATTGGCTTAAATTAATCAGAAGAAGCAACTCGCACTCCTTAAGCTCATTGGGCAAAAGTTATCCTACATAAGATCAGAAGAATCTAAAAATTAAATATTATTGTCATGACACTTTAATAAATATAATTTGGTGTGATTGTAAAATAAATTAAGGAATGAAAGAATTAATTCATAATTAAATGCTTGAGATTTAAAGGTTGTAAAGTAATTTACAGAAACAAGAGTAATAAAATCATAATTAAAATTTTGAATTTTGAAATTTTTTTTAAGAAAGTGTGATATCATTAAAAGTTATCTATCTTAATTTCCATACTCTCATATATATAGAGGTAGAACAATATTAAACTTAAGAATGAAAGATGATCTAACATTCCATGGGACAACAACAGCGAGCCAAGGTTTGCTTTAGATATTGACCCTCTTTATTTTTACTTATAAATCAATTCTCTAATCAATTATATTTTGATTTTCTGCCAGTTATCTAATTTCTGGGATTTACATAATTATTAAAACCAAAATTCAACGTACTACCACCCTCAACTGTATTTATTCACAAAAAACAACTGTTGGACAAAATTATGATCATGCTTTTTAACCTCATGATTCATCCACAAGAGAACTTCGGTATTTTATTAAACGTCACAAACAATCGATACAATTCCCAAAGATTATATAATTCTTGATTAGACTTTAAAATAAAGTGTATTTCAAATAGTTATATATATACAATAATACTGTAATGAGGGCAAACAGTTATATATTAAAAGAGCGGAGTTTCGCATACCACGTACATTGAGAACATATAATAGCGAATTGGTTTCTGAGTTATTGTTAACGTTCAATGACGAAATTATCCCATATACTAAATCCATTACATATATAATGAAAAGCATTTACATTTAATCATCTTTATTTATTTTATCAAGGTGTATTTTTTTTTTGTTCTGTTATCGTTATTATAAAAGCAAAAATTGATGTCTTACTGTAATAAATGAAAAAAGGTAACACTAAACTCAAAAGAATTGTTCTTTATATATAATTAACATTTGAAAGTAACACTATTTATACATATTATAAGCATATGGTATCAGACAAAATCACAAATTTGTCTAAAGTTTAAAATTTTAGAATGTGAATTCACGATTGTTAAAAGCTTATCTGCGTATGTTGTAAGCAATTTCTGAATTAAAAAATGGTGAGGTTATAACCCAATAACATGCATAAAATCATGTATTAATCAAAACCGATAAGCTTTTTTTCTTAGATTGATCATTTTTAAATATCTAAATGGCATAAATATGGGTAAAAGTTTCTTACAATATGAATATAAAACATATTCAATAATAAAAAAACTGGTTTGATTATTTCTGTAGAATAAGTTGATTTTCTCATTTTATTTATGTTTTAAACGTTCAGCAAATTTTCATTAAATGCAAGTTTCTTGTAAAGCTTAATCTTAAAGAATATTTTCTATTTGATTTTCCAAGGATGCTTAAGAAACACTAACCTCTTCTTCCTTAACCTACGACCATTTCTTTGCAAAGGTCCACTTTCAAATCGAAGCACCTTGGGTGCATTGAACCTCTCCTTATAATCTAGAAAAGTAAACATAAATATTTATGTCTTCTGAAGTATATCCTGTACTTATTCATTCCACTTCAGAACATTTGCATTGACCCTTTGGTAACAGTAAATGCAAATGTGGTGATGACAGGGGAGATCAAAAGGATCAAGATCACCCTTGGAGAGTGCATTGTAAATAAAGTATGACCCGCGTCTCAAGTTTCTAACATCTTGAATATGATTCACTAATCTAGGAAACAATTCAGACCTCTTTTAAAGACATTTTAAAAATACCATTAAAGGAGAGTTAAAGTTAAATTTAATGGAAAATTTTGGCTGTTGAAATAATATTGTTTAGCTTAACAGTACCAGTCTGAAATTATTTAAACATATTCACATAATGTAATTGAATTTTTATACTAATATATGTAGCAATGGATATTTACAAAAAAAGTTAAAATGATGTTAAAGAATAGTATTCATTTATAACTGTCCAATTGTAACTATAACAATTTACAATACCCTTTTTGGATGTTAGTTACATTTTCAAGTATAATTTAATCAGTATTTCACTCTCTAGGTTTTTATAGTCTGATTTTTATAAGAATTTAAGTTTTTAATTTAAAAATGAGCTCACACACACATTTTTAAGCAATTAAGCGCATGTTGTTTGTATAATCAATTTTTATTTTTCCAATAAAAACGATTTTTTTAAGAAAGTAGTTATAACCTTTATATAATAAATACTTCGAGATCAATAATACCATTCCTTTTATAATTTAGCAGAGAAAACTTGTAACGTATATCCTTGATATAAGTTTAAAATTGGTTCATTTTCCTGATTAATTTTATAATTCTAAAACTACATAGTGGCAAAAAAATATGAAAAACTATTCCCATCAACGCAAAGTATCGATTAAGTTATTTGTCTAAAATAAAATTTATCCCGTAATAGTAAATATAGTACACATATGGTTCATTAATTAATTATTTTTATTTTAACTTCTGACTGGTAATGAATGTTTTGTCATGATTTGTTTTCCAAAAGTTTACCATAAGAGAATGATAATTCTGTGGTATTTTCAGTTAATATATTTAGAAAAGGTTAATGACAATAAAAAGGGTTAAAATCTTTTTACATTGTTTTAAAAATTGTTTTCTTTTAGTAAATTAAGTTATTGAAGTTTCGACTGTTATAAAAAAATGTAATTTTCTTCCCCTTATTGTTAAGGTATTCAACTGAATTCAAATAAAAAAATATATTAATTTAATTATCATTAAACTACACTTCCCTTGAAATAAAGATTTGTATATTTTTATGATTATGCGCATGTGGGCTTTATTTAAATAATTAGACCAAATTCTATAACTTAAAGTGGATGTCAAATCTCAGCAAATATTTAAGCTTGAAGTGCGTGATTCGAGTCCATTAATTGTTGAGCAGAAGACTTGAGCGTGAACCATTCAGCTGCCAGATCAGCTCTACTCGCATGGAATTATATCTATAGATGTAATTATATCTATAGCATTTCATAATATTTTTAATTAATTAAAAATAAAATTTTGTCCATCTTACTTGAAAATAATAAAAAAATATATATATTGTGAAGAATAGATAAAAAGAACTATTTATTTAATTCTGATAAAATTTTCTCTGATTCAGACAATATTTGGAAACAATAATTTTGACTCAATTTTTTTGTCTTCAAAAAACAGGCAGCTGGGTTAAGTGATAAAACTTGAATATTATTTTTGTATGGTATTAGTTCTTAATAGCTATGCCTTTTTATCGCTAAATTACTTACCATAAACTCGAATTCTTTTACTTTATAAAGAATTATTTAATGGGTATTCATCCCTTTTTTCATCCACTATTGGAAACTAATCATTAAGTTCCCGATAGCAGATACAAATAATCTCGCCATTAAGACAAAATGAATGATAATGTCAATAACTTGTTTGCTTATTATGTTTTAGAGAAAGATAGTTTGTCTACTTAACAACTAGATTTTCTTGTACGGATAAATTTCCATAATCAGTACCGAAATGTAATAAAATCTATCTCATTTTTAAGTTTCTCTAATAAAAACTGAACACGTGTGGCAGCTTTATATAACTAAAACAGCTTCAACAATCCAAAATCATTTAGAATAATGATAGATCTGGGGGTAGCACGTCAAGTATTTGGGGTCTATTTCGCCCCTGCTTCTAAATTTCAAAGACTCCCACCTAGCAGCTCCTACCATGCAACTGGTTGCCGAATGCTTAGAACTTTGGTATTCGGTTTAACATTGCGTGGGTTTTAAACCCATCTTGGGCATGGATGTTTGTTATAGTAAGGAATCCACTTTAAATCATAAACTCCGGTCTAATTAGCCCTTGTGTGCAAAAAATGAAAGTTAAGCGACAAACAAACAAATAATAAAAGTAATTTAGCAAATAAACTTTTAGTGCTTAATGTGGTCCTAAAATCAGAAAAGTATTTAAAAACTAATAATTTGGAAAGAAAAAGAGTTTTTTCAACAATGAATAGAATAAAAAGCCGAAATTTTTATAACAAAAGCAAACATTGATTCCCGATGAGTTTTGTTGGTGATGAAAGGATAGTGTGCTACTCATTTAATTTACTAAGAGATTTTTTACAAATCACAATTTGCTTAATTAATTAAATCAGCATTTATTAAATATTAAATCAGCATTTAATGTTTGGAGGTGATGCCCTCAGTATCACTATTATAAGATGAGATTTCTTATTATTTATATGACCAAGCAATATAGTTTTAGCTTTGTTGTCTCAAATACTTATCATTACTGGCTACAACTGAAAAAAATCCATCCTGGCTTTTCCATAAGTTTCCTCCAGTTTAATCTAGTTTGTGCTTGACTTCTCTAATTTGAGAATTTGATAGCTTTGAAGTCTCCCTCCAAACAATCCAACCATCTTGTTTTCGGTTTCTCTCGGATGCCAGTTGGTTTTGTATTAAGAATCTTAAGTGGGATGGATTCAAGGACATGTGAATAACATGTCCCGCCCATCTTATTCAGTCAAATGCTTATATATAATACATTTCTTCGGTAACATTATTGCAGCAACCTGTATTTTTGTCTCCACTGTAGACATTTCAGTTCCAAAATCGTCACTGGTGAAGGTTGTAGTTTATTATCTAGCTTGTTGTCTATTATCTATACAAATTTACTCAGGATGCATAATATACTTTGCATGTTAAAATCCCCTTACAAATCTTAAGCCATTTACTACGCATTGTTAAATATATCAGAATGTTAAATACGAAATGCCATGCATGTATGAAACATTGAGTAATCCCATAGTTCTTCTTACAAGTTGAAGATAGATATCAAAAAGAGCTTGGGCAATTTTGTTTCATTTTGTATAAAGATGAGGGCATTCAATGATTTTCATTGTTCTCAAATTAAATTATTTTGTGATATTCAATCATGTTGATTATTGGCTACAATTTCTTATACCCATTTCACAAATTTCCATGAAAGAAATTCAACAATTATGCAATCAGTTACACCCTTATTGTTATTATAAAGTAATACAAATTTCTTTAACAAATACATGTGGATTGTTTATGTTCCACCCATAACAGCTGAGCGCATTTGTTACACTATCAGAAATGGTCAGATGTACTACTATTCAAATTTACTTAATAGCTTGTTTGGAAAATCTTAGAGTAGTGAAAGTGGGCAAAATAAATCCTGGATGAGATAAAACAGATTCCTGTTTCACCTTAAGTACCTCTTCTATCTATGCAACAATAGCTTATTCTACGTATACTACACTTAAAAATAAGCCTCTACTGCATCTCGAAAGGATATTGTTTTAGGATATTATTTAGAACAGTGCAGCAAATACTATATAAAGAACATGTTCTCCTTGAAAAGTTTCAAGCACTGATTTTCTTAGCTGCAGTGAATTGGCTTCTATGTTTAATCCTGACATGACCATGTGTGTTCAACGCACTGGCTCACAATAATGTATTTCTCAATGTGAAGAGCACAAAATTACTCTCACCAATTCACATAACTAAGATTTGGAGCTATATTAGACATGACTCATGGACGCTTTCTGCACATACGCATTATTGTAATGCAATTCAAATAAGGATTTAAAAAAAAAAAAAAAAAAAAAAAAAAAAACACCAAAGAATACTTTTTCTTTTTGGTAAATATGCATGTGTGTGTTCGGTTTTGTCTACTAATTTAAGATGCAGCTGAAGTTTTATACTTCTTTTATATACATAATCCATTTTTAAATATCAAATCATCGTCACACAATTATTGTAACCATTCGGAGATTAATTAGTTTATATCGCAGACATTGCAGACTCTTTTTATCCATTGACGCAAACTGTTATTTTTAGTTTACATTAAATTTAGATTACCTAGTATAATCATAAGTCAATAACATTTTTATCACCTCTAAATTCTAAATAATTAATTCATTTAAATATTCAAGGGCAAATATATAATTCTACAAAAATTTGCATTAATAAATTGAATAATACGGCTAGAAATCCAAAATGAGTCAGAATATGCTTAACCACTGAAAAAAGTTAAAAAATAACATTAACAAAAATAAATTCTAAATAAATTAGTATACTTTTGTGGTTTGCATACGGACGGAAGCTCAATAATTATCTACCACATCATTCGAAATCTTGAATGATAATGTTACTTGTGGTTACCTTTGCGGAACGTTTAAACTTCTAAAATTGGAGTATAAAAAAGCTTTGTATCGAGAATATTGCTAAAGTTTGTCGTTTCATACAAGATTTTCGATACATTTGAGTTCATTTTAATTATCATAAAATTACCTATGAATTCGTAATTTTAGGTGTTTTAAATTGCTGTTGTTTTCTACATGAATTGTTATATTTTACTTTGATAACCAAATAATGTATTTAATTGAATAGCACTACTATCTGCAAAATTTATTTAGGTTTTAACTTAAAGGGTGATATTAATTTAGGTTTTACCAGTCAAGGGATTCGTGAATTCATTACATTTGTTGGCGAGATTCGTAATTTAGAGACGCATATGGTAAAACTATCAATATAATTTAAAACACGAACATTAATCCATATTTCGAAAGTTTCTAGTAAATTTTGTGATGTATAACATTCTAAGTACTGTTTTGGGTTAAAAATAACTAGCTCTAAGATAATTAAAAATGATGTTAAATAAATTATCATTAAATAAGTTATCAATTTACACCTAAGGCTTAAACATAAAAGTGTTTTTATAAACATAAAATTATATTTTTAAAAGTTCCTTAATGTTTGAGAAAGAGTTCATTCAAAATGATTATCAGCAAATGAATTCTAGGCTATTCGATAATCTAATACAATGAATGGAAAAAAAAAAAAAAAAAAAAAACGTAGCATTTTTCTTTTTCTCAAAATTTTGCAGATCTCATAGAAAGTTGGTTGACAGTACATAATTATTATAACTATACCAACCACAATTTCTTCAGGATTTTAGAATTACATTTTATGCCCTTAATCATAAATTAATGCATAAAAAATAATGTCAACAGTGGAAAACCAAGTCTTAAGATATTATGGCGTGTAACATTTAAATATGTGTTCAACACAAAATTAACATCAGAGATTTTTAAATTATTACTTTTATAATCTTAGTCCTTTTCAGAGATTAACAGAAATTTTAAAATTATTACTTTTATAATCTTAGTCCTTTTCAATATTTATTTTTTTAGTTTAATTTCTTCTTTCTATAATTAGGCATATATATATATATATATATATATATATATATATATATATATATATATAACCAAACAACTATTAATGACATAAACCCTTTAAGCGTACGTTTCATAAGAGATAAGTCACATGATGAAATTCATAAATGTTAGCTTATTTCAACCCTTTCCAGTCATCAAAAAGAGAAAAGGGCGGTAAAATCGGAATTATATGAGGAAGATTTAATGATGTAGTTCGCATTTCTAGGACAAGGTTGTTGAGAACACCTGCATCAATGCAGAAAACTGAAAGGGGAAGTTTTTATTATAGATGGAGGGAGGGGATCAATTCGAGGTTACTTACAGAGACCCCCTATTCAAGGTTAAGAACACGTCGTTTTGAAGATCTATCAAAGCTTTAGGTGAGCTGTCATTTAACTGTGGGCGATCATTCTGAAAGTGATTCTGTTGAATTCCGAAAAGTATTAAAAGGAATATTTTCAAAGTTATAATCATATTTCTCTGAACTCACAGTCTTTCGGTAGAATTTCTACTTGTATTATTTCTTTAAAGAAAGGGAAAGTATTCTGCACAATTTCTTCTTCAAAATGAGGTCATTTCAATTGAAAATGGATAGATAAATTATGGTACTTATTCTACTTCATATTTTACAAAATAAATAAATCTAAAAAGATATTTTTTGTAGTTCTGTGTAATCTCATTTTGAAATTCAGATCATTAAATAAAAAAAATTCAATATAAATAATTATAACTTTTCAAAATCTTATCACATATAATATCTTGAATTTTCATGAATTACTAATATCCTCCAATTATATATATATATATATATATATATATATATATATATATATATATATATATATATATATATATATATATATATATAAAATGTGTGTGTGTGCGTGTTTTACAGTGTTTCATAGTCAAGAAAATGAATGCACAATATTGTTTATGTGAATTTCCATACATAAACTTTTCAAAGAACATGTATTTTCACCAAATTTTATTAGCATTTATACAGAATCAGTTAATTAATTCTATGAGAAAAAATGTAATGCTTTTATTCAAACTCGAGTAAAACTGGTATTTCTATTACTTAGAACACATATTCAACGATAAAGTGTTAGTAAATTTTTAAATAAAATCAAAAAGAAATATTTCAGAAATTCTTAATCATAATGGACTGAAAATTCCTAAAATTAATACAGAAACAAAATGTTAAAACTGCAATGCACTGTTTCATTTAAGAATCCTATTTTGATAAATTCTTGTTCAACTAAGAATTTATCAAAATTGGATTTGGTAATTTCTTAGTTTTTGAGTGAATAACATTCCCTGCTGTTTTCCATATAATTAAAAAATTTATTTTATAGATAAATTAATAAAATTTTACAATTTACCTTAAAATCACATAGTATTTTATTAAAACACAACAATAATCTTCTTATGTGGACCTCTATGAATTCCAAAGATATTTGTTTAAAGATATGCACTCTCACTCAGGAAACAAATAAATATGAAATCTCTAAATAAAATACGAAAAAATTTTATTTTTCAGACACTTGGGTGTAGATTCTCGTGGTTGTGTTAATATAAAACACACAAATAACAATATCTGTGCAAAAAACATGATTTAATTTTTGATTGGAATAATGCTTCCATGTTTACTTAATATAATGATTTTAGACTCCAATTAATTGTATTATTTTCAAAACTAATTTCTTTAAATATCAAAAATAATAAAAGCTGAGTACTAATATTTAAGAAAAATTTTCTGTAATATTTAATTTATTAAAAACTTTGTGTATCTAAGGTATAAATGAATCAGTTAAAAATCAAAATATAAACGAAGCCTCTAATAAGAAGGAGTTCCTCTACATTCATGGATTATATAAAAATCTTAAAAATCTTATATATATATATATATATATATATATATATATATATATATATATAAAAAAAAAAAAAAAAAAAAAAAAATATATATATGTGTGTGTTACATAGATAATTGTGTTTGACCACAATATAATGCAAATAGTACTATTGCTAAAATAAGTTTTGTATTCTGAATTATACATCCATAATATTACACGTTAATCATTAAAGGTGCTTCTTTATGCCTTTCCAGAAAAAATAAGATTTCCTTACTCTTTATGTGAAATAATTAGTTCTCGAAAAAGTTCCTTACATCCTTTTAATAATTTGTAATAATTAGAATAATTTTGTATTCAGAAGCATACTTAATATTCGATGACATGTGTTCTAATTATTTGTGTTTCTTAAACTTCTGAAGGACAAGATAACAGCATGAATTTACTCATCCTATTATATATATTCATTCAGAAGAGCTAAATATAAATAGTAGGTGATTTCTAACACTTGTCAAATCTCTTATTTTTTGGGGAAGATGGAACTGTGAAGAGCAAAACAAATAATGAGTGAAGCATAAATGCAATATTTTATGTTATAAGCAATTCGTAAAAAGCAGCAATTTAATTTTTATGAATTCATAATATGAACTCTGCTAAACTTGTACCTGAATAGTTAGCATTTCACTTTCAATTCAATAGCTCATGGGTGTAATTCCCACCTCGTATGCAGATGATTTTAGTGGTTAAGAATCCACTTTAAGATATAAACTCCAGTTATTTCAGACATCTTGAAAAAATTGACTATATGATGAAAAACATACCAAATCAATTTTGTTAATCTCTTATATGTAGATTAATATAATTTATCATTAATTGATATATATTTATGCATTCAAAAAAGAAAAAATTCTAATGAAACAAGAATCACAAAAGAATCTTAATTTTAATTCAGAACGTTTGTATTAAATCTCGAAAATAAGAATATGATGAAAATCAGAATAATTTTCGCTTGCATATTACTTCATATTTCAAAATACATTTTACTGAAAACTCCTAATAAGGAAACGCTAACTGCTATCTAATTTTAAACAAAGGTCACAAGTGACAAGTTCAGTAACTAATATGTGAATACTACCTCTATCAAATCTTATATCCAATTACTGTGGGTGGATTAAACGCGTTATGTAATCTCAGATTAGGCTGCAAAATACTTATCAAAATTCATTCCTTTAGTATCCTCTTAGTTTAGTATTCCGTAGTTTAAATCCAAGGATTTAAAATAAAAGAAAATAGGTGGAAAAAATAAGTTACTATGGTACTCTTTTAGAGCAGGATTAAAAATATTAATTTTTAATCCTGCTCTAAAAGAGTACTTACTGTGTGTGTGAGAGAGAAGAAATCATTTTGACTGTAACAACCTTTAACTTAAATTCTAGACATCCCAAACATGTATGGCAGTATATAAAACTGTTCACTCTTGTTGTATAATGATAGATTTATTAAATTAAGTGAAACTATTAGAAAATTCTCTTGTTGATAATTTGAATTTCCCCCACAGCGTTTGTTTATTTAGGAAAATCTCTGAATTAATTTCCACAAATTCCATCTATATTTACGACAATTGATATCTTATTTCATTTGTGGTAAATATAGCTGTTATATTGCTATTTTATAATGACAAGTTAAGGGCTGTCGTTTAATTAATTTTCAAGCAGTCCTCAGAGTCAGACCTTAGGCATCATCTAGTATAATTGCATTTTGGATCAATATTTGCCTTTCCTAATTTGAATTCACCAGATTTCAAAGCGAAAAGATGTATGTCTCACAATTCTATATTCCCTCCATATTCCTATAACATAGAACATTATATAGATAAAAGTTTGTATTCTCAAAAGGAGAAAAGGTCAAATCATCCAAGAAAATGAAAATTCGATAGTTTTATCATAGTTAAATAAGGATGATTGAAATGCTTTTATTTAGTGCTTATTTTAAGGATTGTGAAATATACTTTTATGAAGCATGTTCTAAATGAAAAGCATTTTAGGTTTGTAATTGAAAAGAAGACATATAACCCATGACATTTAAATTGTAGTTGTGGGTTTTTTCGAAAGATAATAACGAAATATTACGTATTAAAGTGACAAAATCTTTTAAAAATGAAACTTTATATTACAGCGATAACAGGTATTATATGAGTAGAATAAACATGTAATATATGTGATCTAAGTAGGTTACGCAGACACTGTGATTTAACAATATTTATTTTAGTGGTTATTCTAATTTTCTCAAAACTACAGAATTTTAGATAATAGAAGTAATTTTTTTCATGCCCCATGGCAGAAAACTTAACAGTCGAAGATTTATACATCATTTGAAATCATAAATCTTATAAATGGGTCATATAACGTTCTGAAAAGACTTTTTAAAAGTAGTGAGCAGTATTTACTTATCTTAAAAGAAAAAAAAAAACTCGTAAATTTCTTAAACATCCACCCAAACAGAAGCACATGCAGGAAGCAGAAACATAATATCCCTTCCTCGTTGTTCAACAATGACTTTCATCAAACTCAGTTCGTTTATTCTAAAAAAATGCGGCCTTATCATTTGGATACGGTAAACTCAAAAGAAGTAATAAATAAATTTATTAATGAATATTTAAATAATTTGATTTTAGGAAAAACCAATAAAAGTTGTTGGTTTTTAACAGTCACAAGCAAATATTGATAAAATTTCAGGACATATATCATTTAGCCTGGTGAGTTAAATTTTTAATTTATGTATTTATTCAACAATGATTCCCATAATCAGTTCTGGTTCTGATGTACTATTTTTATTTGAAAACTGAATGAACTCTCTCATTTTAATATAAAATAATATTTCTAAAAATAATAATTCAATACAGTATATTTTTATGATCTTAGAAATAAGGACTTAGAAAAACAAGTGTACTATACAAGACATTTATTCATAATTAGTTTTGATTAATTATTTTTTAAAGTACGAATGTTTTAGTTCATCTCTGTTAATTACAAATTAACACCTTCGTTGTGTTATTCTTAGAGCAAAACATAGGTACACTGTATGAAGTATAAATGTTTTTGTAAATCTTGTTCTAGAGATTTATATTTGTTCCATAAGAGTCAGAAAATATCTTTTGACTACAATACATAGGATCAATACAGTGAGACTCACCTGCTGAAACGCAAGAAGCAGATTTTCTTCTACTATTTATGCTGTAAGTGAATACTACTGTTTTCAACAATAATTTAAAAGATAAAGACTTTTCCGAACATATGAATGATGAAAGTATTTATAAACATTTTCAGATCCCTTTTCTACTCGCAACATAATCTCTGAATATTGAATTTCTTAAGATGCATATTAAATGGAAATGACACTTTTAATAAAATAAGGAATCACACTGCAAAAGTAATTTATTTTTAAAAGTGTTATGTGTGTAAAGAGCACCCCCAATAATGTTCTTACGTTAGCACTACGTTAAACTGTTGAAAACAAAGGAAAAAATCAATTAAAATTGCTAATATCATACAAATCGTCAATCTTTGTGAAGGATTAAAAAAGACGGTAAGCGATTTTAAGAATGGATGTAATTTTTTGTCTTCAAAACTGTACAATTTCCTAATTATCTAAATTTAGTATCATGTATTGTTTTTTACTGTCGTATGTAAAAGGAATGAAATATTAATACAAGTAAGTAATCATGGAATTTCTCTCATCCGCAAATTTAAAAACTCGAGATAAATTAAATAATCTCTAATTTCTTGAAATTTGAAAAAAAAAAAATTCTTGGTAAAACACACTGTAAAAATCTTGTTTAAAACTCACATACATTATGTTCTTATATTATAATTTAAATAAACAAATACATGTAAAAGTACTCAATAAGAAATGGATAGTACTTTGAACAATGAATTAATATATATCCTAACCTAGATAAAAGATCAAATTATATTTTTATATTTCAATGGTAAAAATAACAATGATTAATTCTTTTAGTTTAAATAATTAAAAATTCTAATGAATATATCGTAAGTGGAGACACACATATAAGATTTATGTAACCAAAAAATGTATGAAATTAATTATTAATATTCGATAAAATACTAGAATCGTCTTGCTCAATTGATTAATCGATTCTTTGAAATATTGAAACATTCGTCAATACAGTTGAAAACTCAATGTATCAAATATTTTTGGTTGTTTAATATTCCAAATATAAACATTTAATGCAAATGTTATGATGAAACAATTATTAATGGTTTTGAATTCCTGTTTTACCAGATGTTTAAACTTCACTGACATTAACACACACCCCTATGCAATTCAAATTTTAATAGACCAAGTTATTTTATCATTAATAAGTTTTCTTCAGTTAGAAATATTTAATATAAATCTGGTCATATGATGGTTACTAGTGACTTTGTTGAATTAAATATATGAAATTCACATAACTATTTACTAATAATTTTTAAGTCTTACAAGACACAATTTATTTAACCAAAACTGAAATTTGGTTTTAAAAATATAATGGGGATAAGAAAATTAAAATTTCAATTATTTAATTAAGAAAAGGCTAATTCAATTAGCCTTTTTTTCCAATAGCTTCAATTATTTAATTATTCTATAATATTGAATTCCAAGTAGAATTGTAAGAAATAAGAATACCTTTAAAATAGTGATAATCTTTTTGGCTGAGTAAATTATAAACAAAACACAAAACGTAATTCAAAAAATAATTCAGCTCCATATTTATTAAAGGTGTTTTTATTATTTTACATTTTGAATAAATTCAAATGACATAAAATATGAGTAATTACGTCTTCATTAGAAATATACATAAATCCAACAAACTATATGAATCATAACCGAAAAAAAAACATCATTTATCAATTAAAAGTTTATAATGTAACAAAAATTCTATTGTGTAATTATTTACAGAACAAATTTAAAAAAAAGTCAAAGATTAAATAAAAATGTATTTAATCTAACATAAACATGATAAGAATTTTTTTTATTTTTACTGTTAAATTTCAGTTAAAAATAAGGAAGTTTTCTTAAACTTAAAAAGCCAATAAGTAGCTAATACAAATAAAACAATAATTTGAATTTTAGTCAATAATAATTTAATAAGTAAAATTGCATATTCTTAATGGGTCATTGTCTAACGATAATATTGTAATATACATAGGAGATTTTATAAAAATTACAAGTAACTATTAACTGGAGGCATGTAAAAAATAAACTTATCACAAGAATTTAATATATTGCTTGAATATTTGTTTAATAAGATCTAATTTATCATGTTTGCTATTAGCAACAGATACATTTTCATGAGATAATATCTCTTTCAGAATTGCATATTTTTATGATAAATGATAGTAAGAAAATTAAATTTAACTGTTAGTGAAACTCACATTTTCATAGGAGAGACTAATTGAAAGATGTTTATATCTTTATTTTGCATGACATACATACCAAAGACCCACCTATTTTTAGATTTTTAAATTATTTTTGAAATGTTTAAATGATATTCTTGACGGTCTTTGTTCTCCATTATTATCTTTTATTTGCTGATTTATATTTCATAAACCTTGAAAGTTTTCAAATAACCTTGAAAATTTTAGAGCTAAGCAGCTCAGGCTATTAAATGAATATAAATTCATCAAACATAACGAAGAATGCATTCCCATGTTTTTTAGAGTTATTTTATAAATTTTGTAAAAATCAGCTCACATCCCTCTTTGTTACACGTTTCAGACGATTGCAATGAAACTTCTATTAATTTTTTCCTTTCCATTATTATGTATTTCATGGCTGTGTGCATTGTTTTAATCTAGTCTCTATATCTCCATTTTGGTATCATTGTAATGTATGCACAAAATCTTCATTATTACTTGCATTATTGTAATGCAGTCTGTATTTTTGACTGTTTCTGTATGGTTTGTGAAGACTTTGTGAAATTTAACATATTATAGTTTTTATTTCTATAATGTAATTTACACTTTATTGTTGTTTTATTGTTTCACTTATTTTACAGCAGCAAGTGCTTTTATGCAGATATTTTATTGGTCTAATTAATATAACATTTTCCCACAAAAGTTTTAATTTCCAGCGAATTTTAATCATACTGGTAGAACTCTAATGGAATAGAACTCTAAGTACTGAGAAGTTCGCTAAAGTTCTCACCCATATTCTACTAGTAGCTTTTGTTATTAGTGGTTTATCTTAGTTGATTGGAAATTGTTGGCAATATATGGAAATCATTATTTTATATATTCAAATGAGATATTGATAAATCGCTAGAACTGAGTTCATTTCAAATTAAATTACTAGTTATATTTCTAAGTGTAGTGCAAAAATATTGAAAATAAGCTCAACATCAAAAAGATACGTAACTATACCTATAGCAAATTGATTTATTGATATATTTTGACTTGAAAAAATACTACTATACCACATATATTTTTGGTGAAATTAAATCAAGATGTCGGCACCGTCAATTAGTTGTGTAAAAGCATGGAGTGACATTAGATAGCAAACATTTTTTTGTTTAAACACGTACTATAATTCAGGTTAAGTGCATCACAGGTAAAATAAATCATTGACGCTGTTAGTTATTTGTATTGCTGCAAAATTTGTCAAAGAGTGACTACATCAAGATAAGCCTACTGATATCCAACGAAACTTCTATGACTAATTTGGCAAACCGGTAGATGATTTAAGCCAAAATGCATAAATTAGCATTTTCATTTAAGCCTGAAAACTGCATTACAAGCAAACATTTGCTATATTTAGAGAATATAGCTAAGCATTAAATATAAATATAATTACGTATGAGAAAAAAAGGGAAACTTTTATTAATAATGTGTATATATATATGTATAAAGATCTGTGCTACTGAATTCTCTGTTGATATTAATGTGTGCTAATGTGTTCGTAAAGTATTTAATAAAAAGGGAAGGATTTTAATGCCTAATGATTAATAAAACTATTAAATATAATAATATATAAGCCTCTTAAGTTTCAATACCTAATTATTATTAGTAATAGATATTTTTTTTTAGTTTTAGTTACTAAATTTCAAAATAAATTAAAGTTATTAGAAATAAAAAAAAAACTTTAATCATTACAGTGGAATTTAAAATAGTTCGTATACCTTTTATGTCAGTTTAGTGAAAATTAATTTGACAGTATATTCACATATAAAGTTCAATTACAATAAAGTTATTTAACTTGATAAGATATTTTTTTTACAATTTATAAACATTTATATGATGTATAAACATTTTCCAAAATATTTTGAAATTTGCTACCTCGTTCATTTATAAGTGTCATAAAATTCTAAAATTATTTAATTCAACAACATGTTATAATCCCTTAAGCATCATTTTAATTGTTTAAGCATACATTTTATGAGAATTTAATACCATAGAAAGTTTTTAAATAAAAATTATTTCCTAAATGCATTGTTATTTTTTTACAATTTAAGTGGTATGTTATATTGGTAGGCTAAAATTTACCCTAATTCAACAAAATTAAGATAATTTTATATCTTTAGTGTTACAATAGCAGCAATATAATAATTGTTCACAGAAATATTAGTTACATGTTTCACGCTTCATGAAAAATTAATTTAGACTTACTTATAATTTTAGTAAAGAATTTTAAAATCTAGCTTTAGTGCATTAACGCGATGGAAATCTTTGCATAATACTTGTTATTTTACATTGTCAACTTTTATTCAATAAATTATTCTCTCTCTCTTAATGTTCCGTTGATTTTATTTTTTAGTCAAGTGAACATATATTTTTTCAGAAGAAAATAAAGCATTTTCCTTCCTTTATATACACCAATATAAACTACTTTCTTTTATACTGATTTAATTAAAACAAGTACATAAAGTATTTAGAAAACGTACGCTGTTTATAACTTGCAGAGCCTAATTATCTGCAAAATAATTAGACTTGAATTTAAGATATCAAATTTTCGGTGCTCCTACGATTGCCCAAAAGCAAAAAGCGTGTCTTATGTAAGTTTTATACCTTTTGAAAAAACATTATTATCCATATCTAAACATATTTTAGTATCTATTAATCATAATTTTATGATTTCCGATATTTATATTGTACTTATATTAATTCAATTTATTAGATAATTTTATATTAATTATTTATTTATATAAAATAATATTTCTACATTGTTGTATTTTTAATTCGTGATAGTTAATCAATGAAACTAAATAGTTAATTAATGGAAGCAATGAGAGTTAATCAATGAAATCAATGAAACATTTATTTTAACTTAATTTGTAAATAAATTTCCAACATAAAACTATTTTAATTCCGTCTATGCAACAATGTATATTTACTTTATTTTCACGTGAAAGCTTCCAAGGTTAGTTATAGAAATATTATTAGATAGTACTTCTATAACAAATATATATTTACATGAATATTACCATAGTATTTACATGAAGGCTTTTTTAAAGGGCTTTAAGACAATGAATTATTTTCTTTTAAATATTTTTTGCTGTTGGAATGATATATGTCCATAAGCAATGACCTTAAAATTACATTTTGACACCAAAAACATACACTTCTGTTAAAATATTAAAAATACTCCTCCTTTTAAAATTGTTGTGTAAATTTACTCTTTTTCTAAATTGATATGTAAATAAATTATAATGATGTGAAATAATAAATCTTTCACGAAGAATTTTTAAGGAAATCAATTTCTTAGCATGTATAACATAAATAACTAAGTCATGCAGATTATATCAGATCGCTCATGAAGCTAGGGCAAATATTCTATTTGAATTCATTCTTCATTATAATTACATATTTCAAAATTCTTTATTAAGTAATTTGTAAATTTTCACAGTCAATGTAGATAGTGGAAATCAAAAGATATAATCTTTATATTATCTATAAATCTATTGAATAACACTAATTAACAAACAGAAAACTTTGATAATCAAAATAAAAATTGAGCTGATTTAGGAATGTTAATTAATCATGTTAACATAGATTAATCATTTTTTAAATTCTATGAAGAACTCAAAGTCAAATATGATTCTTCTAAATGAAACACATCACTTCCTCAATCCCTATAATTTTTATCATAATTTTAATCAGAACTCATGCCGACTTACCATCTGTTAATCTTTGAGGTCAGTTTTTAAAAATTAATGATTGTATCTCGAAAGAAAAAGATAAGTTACGAACTTAGCACCATCGTGCAATATCAGAAAGAGTTAATGCAATATGTAATTCGTTATCTAACAAGGAAATTTGCAAAAGAGATATTTGTAGTGATTAAGGTGTTTGATAAAGATCGAATTTGCAGCCCGATTCACGCTGATTATTTCATACCTTTTTCCATCTTTGATATTGGAAATGATAATAAAGATGGTGCTTTCGATTTCATGGTCAGAAAAATATAGGTTGAGGTATGAGCAGAAGATCATCACGAATTTAAGAAGAAATGATCAATCATAAATATTTTTATATATTTATTACATAGTTGCATAAACGAATTTAATGTAAGGAAAACGCAAATATTGTTTAAAAACGCAAAAATATTAAAACTTCCTAAATGATTTATTACTAAAAATTCAATTATTAAAATAACTCTTTCAAAAAATATTTGTTTATACAAAGCTATTTATATTTTTATTGTTTAAAATTGATAATATACTTAGAAAATTTTGTGTTTTATAGGGATTTCTATCATTTAAAATTGTAAATATATTTATGAATTTCTGTAAATATTACAACTAAATTTAAAATATTTTTATACTATTTAATAAAATTAAAATAATCTACATAATATAAAACATTTTACATTCTAAAATGTTTTATTTAGGTTATTTTTGATGATAAGATAATTTATACATATTTTAATATTATATATAAGAAATGTAAATTTCGTTAATATGTTTAAAAGGATATATTATTAAGACAAACTAATAAATCACAAATTCGAAGCGATGAAGATTTTAAAAATCATGCTAACTTCAATGTTGTCTAAAAATAAAGCTCATCAATTACATTAAATGTAATTAATCATCTGTCATGAATGAAATGTTATTTAAGCGCTTAAGCTTTTAAATATTTTAGTTGTGTTTTACTACTCAACACGATTTTTCATACAATACAAAAATAATTCACTTAATCAAGCGTTAGTAAAAATTAAAAAAAAAAATCTTAAAACATTTACTGACAGCAAATTGCTTATTTTTCTTTAATGACATGTTCTAGAGATTTTTGTAGGACCTAACTGACCGTTAGAAAATATCACCTAAAACATGTTAATAGAATTATAAAAAGAGAGATCGATTATACTTGAGTTTTTATTTTTTATTTTTTTTTATTTAGATCTGACATTTGTCTTTATTGCTTTCGGTATAATGAATGGAAAGATGACGTAAATATTTTCTTTAAATATTCTAATCTATAAAATATTTATTTTATTTTTCTTGAAAAAATAACAAAAACATTTTATACATATAACCAAAATCATCCAAATTAAATTAATTTACAAAAGTTTTATTCTTACTAAAGATGAATTTATATTATTTATTAAATTATAGAATTAAACAGAAACATAAGCTGCAGCCATTTATAAACTGCTACATTTGTGAACAACATCACATTCTTTATTTTAATACCATCCTTTCATGATCTTCATATCATAGTGCAAAATTTCTTTATGTTTACGTAGCTGATGACAGTAAGATTTTACGAGAACTTAAAATAAAAGCCAAGTATTTTGTAATAGATTCTTCTAAAATTTATGAATGATTTAATATTTGTGTACTTTTTCATTCTTATCAATGATACTAAATGAAAATCAAACACAATTTTCAAATGTGGTAGCATTTTCTCAATAAAATAATGAATGTTGAATCCGTAGATTTGGAGATCTATTTTACTTTTTAAAGGCAAACTGGGAAATAATATTTATTGATGTTTGAGATAATACTTTTATATAGAGAAGTAAAGGAAATGCTTATATTATATTAAAACTTATGAAGAATACATTTATTAATAAATTTGAGGATCGGGGAAGTTAAATACTTTTCATCAATTTATCTCAAATGCCCTGTTCCCCAACGCAAGCAAATGACATCAATGTTTTTATTGGATCCTGCCCAAGAAGGCAGCCAACTTAAGTATTAACATCACAGAAACTCTCTATAAGTATTCTTCACAAAATAAAAATTAAATGCTTAACACAAAATGCCCTTTTGAAGAAAACGCAGCATTTAAACTTCATAAAATATCAATGAACTGTCACCAGTTAAGATCTATACACTTAATCTTAACTGCAAATTCATCCAGTCTTTCGATAAACATTCCATGAATTTGTCTCAACTGCTCTGTTGCCAAATGTCACCCTATAATATTTATTTCCCAGTCTCTCGATACGCCTCATATAAGCCAGTATCTTTTCCTAATGTTTCGTAAAGATTCTAGTTTTCTAATTCATCTAGGCTAAGTGTTAAACGTAAATTTACTATTTAAGGGTTAAATATAAAGATTACTTATTTCTTATAATTCAAAATATTTTATAAGAACTTTAGCAGAAAAGTATCAAAAATGACAGTTTAAATGAAAACGGTTATGCTTGTAATGGAAAAACATGTTAATTATTTCAAGTCAAATAATTAAAATATATAATTTTAACTGTGCTAAGCTCAACAAGTGATGAGTTCTTGTGTGTGTTAAGTTCAACAGATTAGAGAGAGAGAGATATTTTAAAACATTAAAAACGGCTTTAAATCCTTATGAATTCTAATTAGAACACGAGCTAAGAATCTCTGTGTGTGAATTATTCATAAAGATTCTCATTATTTATAAGCGAAATCAGAAAAAAACACAAATATCAAATTCGAATAATGTGTGAATGTAATATGTATTTAAATTATTTTTTCAAAATGCAGAATATTCCGAAATCTTACTCATGAAGTCTATTTCACAAGTTAAAAAACGTAATAATGAAATGATTTATTATAGAGAAACACTGCTGACAAAACTTTGATTGAATTTAACGAACATATAATTTATTATAAACATTTAATATATAATAAAATCCTCCAAAAGTGTGTGCCATCTAACAAACTGAGGATCGTAATTTGCTCGCATAAAAGTTATAAACAAAAGAAAGGAAGAAAAGTTGTTGAATTTTAATTAATTTTTAATGGAATCTCATTAAATTCCTCTTTCATTAGTTTCTTTCAAGAGTAGTCATCACTTGAAAAATAAAAATAGATAACAAGCACACTGTTCGGACTTTGTATATACCGACAGACAATCCTTTGTCCTTGGCCTGTTTTATAAGCACCTGATTTTCGCTCAAGTCACCGCATTCGCCAGATCTTCGAGAGTTTTTCGATGTGGAGGCGGATGGTGTAGATCGACTCAGTACCTGGGGATGTCAAAGAAGATCATGGTCACGGGGTTGAGTGGATGTCATGCTGACCCTGGAGATGATTTGTTAATTGAAACTTCAAGATACAAGATGATCGGAAACATTACTTGGAGAAACTATTGAATGCTTCTAATTACTTCAAATAAACTTTTTAAGATTAGTGAAGGTCAGGCAGGTGGGGGAAAAACACAGATCGAAACGAATAAAGTGCAGACGTCATGAATGCTCCAGAACTATCATTAGTTCATTAAAGTAACCACAGAAAAATAACTGATGTTAAAATTAAATTGAAAGATGTGTTATTTTCTCTGAAAATGTGATGTAACAATTGACAATGTAAACGGCAAATATTGATGAAAATGTTAAATGTAACTACTCTATGCATTTAATTTTAAATGTAAATGATAAACAAATTTGACTAATATATATATATATATATATTCCTTGACTTTATTCATATCTCAACAAACCTGTGTAAATTTAATAAAAATTCTCTTTTAGTATTTTAACATTAAAGAGAAAACTTACATCCAGTGAAAAATAACATTAATAATATAATAATAAAGAAAATTTAGAATACCAAAAGCTAAATTATAAATGTTATGCCACGAAAATATTAACAATTTTGAAAATGAGTTATGCAATTATGATTGAAAAAAACAATTTAATTTCAATCCTTTTAACATAATGTGGCGAAAATGAAAGAATAAAATCTTATGATTCTTAATTAATTTTAACCAATTTTAAAATAATTTTTTTTCAGTCAGTAGATCAAAAGTTATAATTTATGTTGAATAGAATATTTTATTACTAAATATAATTAAATAGTTTTGTATTTGAAAAAGTTTTACGAACATTAACGTGAAAGTTAAAATAATCAAAGTATAGAGGGTGCTTTGTAAGTTATTTAAAATCATAAGAAAATAGTAAAACAAACAATTACTATTCATTTGCTATTCATGCACAAAATTACTTTTTTAAAAAATAGTAAAATAGTTTTTTTTTTCAGTTTCATAAAATATCATTTTGAACAATACAATATTTAAGATCTTTTTCTAGTAATTAGGATTGACCCTTTGAGTGCGGCGAAGTACCATAGCACTTCTCCTTGTTTTGTTAATTAAATTACTACGCATTTCATTCCGCACTTTTAGCATATATATAAGAAAACTCTTCAGCACTCAAATGGTTAATATTAAATTTTTTATAATGTTAAATTAAAATTAAAAAATTACATTCTGTTACCTTTATATTTATTATAGTATAAAATAAAAAATATATATTTTGAATTTATCAATATTTTATGTGATTGTTGTGAATCGCAACAATAATTGACGAAAACTATATACTAAGCAATAAACAGAGGAATTCTTATAAAATGTTTTTCAAAAAATACCGATTTATTAATGTTTCACTGAATTGTTATTTTAAATCAATGAAGAAAAGAATGCTTTATTAACTAGAGTTTAAATATGGTATACACCATCTTTAAAATTAACTATTGCACTATTTAATTTATAGTCAACATGAATAACAACATTCTTAAAGTAAAATTATGCGACTCTTCATTCATTAATTTCATGTGCTTTCTTAAAAATATAAGTGTTCTGAAAATTGGGTGGGTTTTGAATTTTGGAAGATTAGTTTTAAAAAATTTAGATAGTATTTCATTAGTAATAAATAGTGATCGGAGATAGACATATCGTGCAAATTTCGTCGGTAATATAATATTATTATAAATTCATCAACTTGTAATACTTTAGTTTATAATTTCACTTTGAGTTTGACTGAAGTGCTATCCTGTACTTTAGCCTTTTTTTATTTTATCAAGATTTTATAAAAAAATGATTGAGTGATATGCAAATAAAATTGATTAGTCTGCTCAGTTTGCTTATATTGTATTATTTGTCATTTCTTGGAATATATTGACAGAAAGCTGTTTATTTGAGTAATTTCTTAGATTGATTGCATCTAGTGTTTTTTTTTCTAAAAAATACTTTATTTTTAAACACCTTCTAAATAAAATTAAACATTTTTTATTAGGTCAAATATTAAATTATATTGGAATGACTGCTATGTTTTTATTTCAACATATTAAAAAAAATATCTTAATATGTTTTAAAAATTAAGAGTATAAAACTTTAGTACCATTAATTTTTTCCAGAAATTTTTCATGAAAAAATATACTATTTATTGCGATATATTACCAATATAAATTCATTTATTTAGTAACACTCAGAATTTATGAATATGAAGCGGACTTTCCTGATCAAAAAACACTTTAAAATTGTGTTTACAGAAACACTCTAAATATTTATTTTAAGAAAAAAATATTTAGTATTATAAATATATTTTTGGATTTAAAAATATTGCATTTTAAAAATTTATTAAAGTTATCTCAGAGATTAAATAATTTTGTATTCTTTAAGCAAATAAAAATTATATGATTTTGATTTTAAAAAACAATCATGCAGAAATGATTAATAGTATAAAAGTGAATAATAATTTTTGAATAATAAATAAATAAATATCGCAAAATTTGGGATTATTTAAATTCTAAGAACATTTAAGATTTTTTGACAATGCCATACAAATTTTATATGATAATAGGTGTGTATAAAATATACTTGCATATATTTTTTTATATAAATATCATAGACAATAATCAATTTCTGTAAATATATATATATATATATATATATATATATATATATATATTACAATGAGAGTTTTTATTGTATTCCGTATATTTAAGAAGAAAGGTACAGGTGATTGAACTTATAATTATGGTCATCAAAGCTATCGAATAAAATTAAAAAAATATATTTCAACAAATTTAAACCTTTTCAAAATTTAGTTAATTGTTTGATTTTTGATATCAAAACGGTTCTTACTATCAGAAAACTTAAATTATAAAACGTGGCTGCGCAATAACATGACACAATTAGAGGTGATTAGAGAATTTTTTGACGATATGCTCCACTAAAACATTTTAATAATTTTTCATTATTTATATCGAAATCCATTAAACTGGAAAAAAAATTGTAGGTATTTTTGCCGGAGTTTGCGGTATTAAAAATTAACAAACTTGTGTTTTAAAAATATCCTTTAAATGTCTTCCATAAAACATGTATTGAAAATGGCAAAATTGTTCAGTTAATTACAGTTCATATTTATAAACAACATACAAAGATGAATAGAAAGTGACGAACATCTTTCAGAGTAAAAGCTAATTTTACAAATTATAAGAACATAGCAAGATATGTTTTTCAAATAGAAGTAAAGTTGTCTTATTTGTCAATGTTGTGACCTTTCCCCAAAACAAGCTTTAGTTCAAAAACAGACATAAAAACACAAGTGACCTTTCTCAAAACGTAATTAATTGAAGTATGAGTACAGTAATAAAAAATTACGTAAAAAGCTACTAAAAGTCAATATAAAAGGAATAGAAATCTAGCAGCCTTCAACAAGCTTTATTTACCGATCATCTATTTGAAATTAATTGCGTTCCATTTAGACGTAATAAAGTGGAACAGGCTACCTATATTTGCCACAGATAATTCTCATTCAATGTATCATTTTTTTAATCATATATATATATATATATTCACAATTATTTAATGTTATTTTTTTACTCTTCTTTTATATCCAACACATTTCACCTGTTTTTATAGTTGAGATTTAATTCCTGTATTAAATTTTCTTTTACCATGAAACGTTTATTAGACAGTTATATACATTCATTCATCTAATTTTATTTCAATCTTTCAGCTTTTATATGTTTACATTTTATTTGGTTATAAAATATTAAATATTTCATACAATATCCTTCGCTTTGAGAAATTTGAGATTAATTTTATGAGGATTCATAGATTAGTTTCAATATCAAATTAGTGAAACATTTTGAATTTATAGTCTTCGGTGTAATTTTTATATGCGTAATTATATGAAGAAGTTTGAATTTATCCAGCACTATGGTCTAGAAGTTTTTATTTGTTCTTGCTTTATTAAGGAAATGTTTCAAAGATATTCTTCGATTTGCAATTTTACTCTTTTACCTAAAGTCATTCTGTCTACTTTTGCTTTAAGAAAACTTTTTTTGCTTTGATATTATACATTTAAAACAATTGTACTTTGTAGAAAAAAGCGATTCATATTCATCTACTCACATAAATAACAAAATTTATTACTTATAACATATATCGTTAAAATATCATTATCGTTAAGAGAAATCTCATTTGTTTGAAAAAAGAAAACAAAAATGATTTATTCTTTAACCTGTTCAGAATCAGAAGATTGCTTTTAGTAAATCCTTGTCAATAGATAAAACAATTAAAAATCGGATTGGAAAATGTTTTTGAATTTTTCAGATTTAATTTTACTTAATCAAGCCTAAATTCTCTTGAACCCGTTAGGAGACTACCCCACAGTTGCTGATTATATAACATTTACCAAATAACCAGAAATATTTGAAATTATACATTTATTGTTATTTCTTCATTAATAGTCACTTACTTTACAGACAACCACAAAATTTTTAATTTCACTTTTTAAAATGAATAGTTTACAATAAACTGTTTTACAATTACAATAAATCAGACATTCTAATCGACAAGCTAAATAACCCCATTTATTATGGTATACTTATACTTGAAAAGTTATTATCAATCCAAAATAAATGCAAATGACTCAGCCTATGTGAAATTCTAACCAAACCCAAGGTACAATTTGAATCCATGAACTGTTGAACCGAATGCCAGAGCTGTCAGCTTAACTTCAGCAGGAAGAATAATTTCACACATACACATTAATACATAGAGAAATATCACTAATATAATGGCTAAAAAAGATAGATTATAATCAGTGGGGCATTTTCTAAAACTCCCAATCATTACTAATGGCATATGTTTGTATTTCTTAACTGTTGTTATGATTAAAAATTTTCGTTGATCAAGAGTTTAGTTGTTATACAATTAACCAAACCTTCCAGCATCAAAGTAATAGAAATTGTAACTAAATATTTCACTTTGGCTATTTCCAGCTTGAACATTGTATTAACTTAGAGAAATATAGTAATACATGTACTTATATTAAGTGCTATTTTATTATCTTTACTGATTGCTTTAAATTTTTTTTAATATATAGATGAGGAAATTTCATTTTATGCAGAAGTAAAGAAGACCACCTGGTGTGATAAACTACTACGGAAAAACCCTCTTTATCAAGTAGAATTGTTTATTTGGAGTAAAAATCATCTATTAACAATATTACAAAGCATACTAGACATATCTATTTAAAAAAAAAAAAACTGTGCAAGGCTAAAACTGTTTGCCAACTTTATGTCAGGCATTATGGTGAGAGAGATTTGTAGCGCATCATTTCTTCATTATTATGAATTAAGTTCAGATGGGTAATATTCATCTGTTTGTCTTGACTTACAAAGAAAGAAGTACTCCCACACATAGACCTGACATACTTTAGAGCCTATATAAGTTTTTTTAAAGGCACCATACAATAATAGTACGGATACAGGACAAACTAAAACATAGTATGATTGGCAGAGAAATCTAAAAACATTTCCTAATTTTTTATAGGAGAACACTCAACTGAAACAGAAACGAACACTTTTCTTAAAAGAAGATGATCCATTTCCTACCTATTTCTGCAAGTTCCATACAACTATGATTAGTGAGTGCCTTATTGGAATAAAAGAATTTTTACCAACTAACTAACCTTCTACCAATCAACTGTTTTATGAACCTTCTGCAGTAACCCTTAAAAATCGACTGATTACATAAAGGAGAATTATCAGAAAACAAAACGAGGAAAAATGTTTAACAAATTGGTAAAACTTTTTCATTGATGAAAAGGAACTAGTAAGCTGAATTTATAATTTTCCTAAATATAACTTTCAACAACTATCCACCATACACCATCCAGAATACAGTTTACAAAAAAAGTTAAAAAAACAATAATAATCTAAAAGATAACAACAGGGAAACCCAACAATTATTTGTAAACATCATTAATCTTCTACTTGCTTTCTATAAGATTGTATAAACTAAAACACTCTCTTCTTTTCTTCATTTAAAATTTAAATTATTGTCTGAATTAAAAAAAACTTTTCTTTTTAAAAAAAAATTGAACTTTAACTTAATTTAATTCATTTTAATATTTTTTTCAATTAATATCCTACACAATTTCTTTTCTTACACTTACATATCTAATTGTTCAATAATTTCTTCAAATTTCCAAAAAACTTTGCAAACTCAAGATATTATCTTTTATTTGATGCAGAATATCAAAACAAGGTATGTCATTGAAACCTTATAATAAGAAAGGCAAAATTTCATATGATATCTTACATATCTGATACATTACTACAGAAATTACTATCTAAATTTATTATCATTTACTCACACTTATAATAAGTAAGTATGGATTATTTCTATGAAGTTCAAAAATTCAAACGTAATTATCTAGATTACCTATAATAATCTTAAAAAAAGCAAAGTTATTTTAAATCCTGATTATAAGTCTGTTAATCTCAGTTGAATAAAGCACAAAGTCTTAAATTAATTGTTAGTGTTCCATTATTAGAATATCATGAAGATATTTATTCCGTTATATTTGCATTGCATTTCAAAATTTTAAAAACTATTTTAAACTCACACTTAATGCACAAAGTTTATGTAAATTAATTATAACTTATTATTCATTCTTGTTTATATAAAAATTCGCAAATTCATAAAATATACAATATTTAGTACTGATAGAGTTTTTGAATTTTTATGCATTTTTCATGAGTTATGATGAATGTACTGAAATAGTTTTACCAAAAAACCATCAAGTTATGTAAAAATTATAATAAACTGTCATTGAACAACACAGCATCTTAATTTCGTTTACAGTATATATTATTCATAACGTGCATGTATTTAGATTGTATGTGCCTTTAACAGCAATTTAACTAACACGAACCTGTCAAGTAATATATACGATAACTGTTAGGTTTTCATTTTCCCTATAACTTGCAGTCTCACTTTTTGAAAGAGGCAATCCCCTTTAGAATGAGACTGCAAAAATTCTTGTGGTAGAAGATGATGCTTTTATTCATGTAACGAATGCAAAATATATAACTCTTTCCTTAGGTACAATGACATTCCTGTGGTTTCTTGGGACCATGTTGAGAGTAATATAATTGACCTTATGCTTGTTTTCAAGAGAGATTTTCTCTTTAACCCATTAAGTAACTAGCATGCTGAGAGAGTCAGTATTCGTTAGCTAGGCATGCTCTAAGGTTAAAAGTAAAATTTAAAAAGAATAGCTACAGCTTATGTGGTTTGTTTATGTTTTTTATTGATAAATGGTTGAACATGATGAGACATCGTATTTGAATACGTATTAAATGTTATCAAACATTACTGTATAGGTCTAATATAACATTAAAACGCAAGAGATGTCATAAATGCATTTTCAGATATGTTATCTATGTAACATTGTCTTCTTTCTGCAACCAGTTACTCTGAATTTATGTCTCATACAAATGATTTATCTAAAATTTGAATTCAGGACTACTAAGCAAATAGTGAGCTAAAGGGTTACCAGAAAAAACTTAGGTATTGATCTGTATTAAGTAATTTTTTGATTGTGTATAAAATTTCTTTTTTCGGTTGTTATTATTTATTTCTTCCCCAAGTTATGCCAACACGAAAGACATCTATTTTACAGATTTAATTCCAAATAATCTTACAAATAATGTACTTTAGAAATATACTCTAAAAAAAATACATCATATAATGAATTCTCGAGAAAATATTAATATGGAAGTACATTTATCTAAAGATGATTTAAATATTAAATGAAATTTCTCATAAAAGAAATGGATATTTACTTAACATAAAATTCCTGAATTCTAGATGATTTCCTGAATTCTAGATAATTTGCTAGTAGATATATTAATTAAATTTGCTAGCAGGCGGAACAAATTTTTTGTAATGAATCACGTGAAAACTACAGACTATTCAAAGTGTTTAATTTAGCGGAAATATAAATTATTTCATTTCTAAGGAACTGCGAGGAAAGAATTTTATAGATGATTATAAAAATAATATTTTTAAATTTGAATCACATATAATTAGTAATAAAAGTTAAGAGTTAATTTCACAATACTTCTATTATGCTTAATCTGTCGTCTTGATTTCCAGTACGATGTCTAGCCATTCTTGTTACAATTATCTGTAAATTATTATGTAGGTGGGAGTTTTTTGAATATTTAATTTATTTATTTATTTATTTATTTATTTTTTTTTTTTTTTTTTTTTTGAGATACTATGTTTTCATTACATCAATTCTGATTCATATGTGACTTAAAAGTCTAACATTGGTTGCACCGTATAATTAATTTTTTGTGGAAAATTAACATTAAAATGCAATTACTTTTATCCATGATCATTTTCTTTGAAGCAAAAATAATTTGATCTGAAATTGATACAAAGATTAGACTTCACTTTTTCCTTAAATGAGACGCTAATTAAATGCCCTTCTAGACGTAGCTTTCAAGGTCAATATGACATAAAGAATTTCAGGTGGGTGAAGAAACGTGTATCACTTTATAGACTGGTTTATAGAGGAAACTATATAAAATAAATTGATTAACTCATGGGATACTATTGATTTCTTTCCCTACTTCAGTTATAATGCTTACATGAATGGAATAGTAATTGGAGAATTTGTGTTGGTTAAGTAATATAGAATACGTTCTATTTTCTCTGATTTATATAATGAGTTTAAAATGCAGTTATGCATTAGATACTTTATTATAATTACAGCATTCATCTATTCATTTAATAAAAAACAATTAAATTTTACAATTAAAAAAGAAAAATACTGGCTAATTTTCCTGGTGTGTTTTTCGTATTTCTATGCGCGTTTAAGTAACCACAGAAATACTATAACTAGAAAACTGTGAGAAATACTTCTAACAATGATTTCAACTGCTAATATTAAATTATAACTTGTCTTATCATTTTCAAAGAATTCTTTAATTTTATTGAATTTTCAAAGAACTTTAGTATAGTTCACTTCATTCAGTAATCTTACTAAATTGCTATAATTCTTAGCATTCGTACTATTTAAAATATTCTTGAATTCCACTCTGCACATACTTCCTGTTTGACAGTTTAGTTAAGAGTTCTAAGACAAAGGTGAAGTTAATGTAAAGTTCAACAGAATATTTGATTTTTGAATTACACAGCGGGAAACTTTTTTCAACGAAAATATTAAAATAAACTTTCAGGTTAATTTATACCTCTCATCAAATTCATTGGGATTTCTGATTTTATTTACCTTTTCTAAAACATTATATTTTGGAATCAGCTAAAGAGACAATATGATAATATTTTTTTGGATTTTAATGTTTTATGACGTTGCTAGTTTTCAAATGATTATTCTTAACATTCTGGCATACTTAAAATTAAAGCTATAAAAAAGTGAACAGCAATAAATATTTTCTGATATTTGAATAATCAAGTAAATAGTGAGAGTATTTGAATATTTGTAATTTTAATTACTTCATCTTTAGTAAATTTTACATTTAAACATAAATCGTCAACAAATGCTAAAGGATACAAAATTAAAGTTGCCAATGTTCCATGTACATATTGATTTGTATTTCAGTCTTACATAATCAGAATGCTAATATTTTCTATATGTTTGTAGTGTTTCAGAGATTAGAAAAAAAAGCTACTAAAATTAGTTTCTAAAATTGAAAGTATTATTCTGTACATTCTCTAATGGAAAATTAAGCAATCAGTATACTCATTGCATAACGTTAGTTTGTACAACAATCTGTATAATTAATGATACATGTTAATACTTATATAAGTTAAAAAATATATCATTCATTATAATTTTGCCTATCGTAGTTAATGTTATATATTGTTCAATTTTTAACTTCATAATTTTGTTTTTTTAAATTTTCTTCACAGAAAAAAATCTAAATAAAAAGCTTATATATAAATAAAGAGCTTTTTTATATTGAACCGCTTTCCAATAATAATTCCTTACAACCCTATTTATTTAAAAGATATTCATGAAAAATATAATTTTACATTTCCTTACTAAATTAAGATTATGTGTAATATTTAAAGTTTATAATTGTAAAATCTATTGAATTATCAATTGTGAATATCATTTGGATATATGAAATTGAAAATAATTTGTAAATTAGACAGCTAGTAAATACAATAACAAAGCATTTATCCAGATTTTTTGTGCTAGATTATTAGATCATTTTAAAATTAAATAATACAAGAGCATTAAATTATAATTCATGCTATTATATCTTTAAGTACTATACTGCTTTAAATGTAACTTTCTTTTTTATAAATCACCTTGAATTGTAAGAAAGGTCGCTGCAATATTCTTAAAATCTTTATATATTTGTCATGAAAAAGAGTTCATAAAATAAGTATTGGAATTTGGGCATCAACCTTAAACGTCTAAGCTGGTAATATGTATAATCACACGAGATAAAAGGGCTTTCCAAGCCAGCCACCTAGAAATTTCGTGAATAATCCAGATTTTCCTTAACCTTTGCCCCACTCTTAGGTGCTTTTCTCATTGAAAACTCTTTCCCATTTTTCTAGAAAATGTGACCTCACATTCTAGTTAATGATGGCCTTTGAGGAGCCCATCACTCAGCTGAGGACTCTCATGATACATTCCACTGAACATGCTATTTAACAACACTTCAAAAACATGATTCTCTCACTTAGATATTTCACTCTCGGTCAAATTAATATATTTCATAAACATATCTCTCGCGGTAATTCACTAGACTTGAGGATGTTCTGACTACGAAATTATTTTCTAAAAGGAATATAATTATAAGGTGAGTAATAGTCTGAAATTATTTTATAAGCACAAATAATAATTAACTTTATGAGCCTTACGGACATCAGCGATTTGACACAAAAACCTCATATTTCGATTCCTGATTCTTGAAATTATCCCTATAAGTGGCTGTTATTTTTAGATTAAGATATTAATTCTTATGTATTGAGTATTGTTTCCCATATTTTCAATTATTACAAATTTTACAAATAATAAAATCACTCCATCGACCTTCATGTTAAAATAACTAGATACTTTTTCTTTTTATTGATGTCATTATTAGAAAATAACGCATTTAATTAACTTAGTTGTGTCGATAAATATTTTTGTTGGGCATTATTGATATTTTAAATCCTAAAATTATATAAATTTTTAGATCAAAATGTAAAAAAAAAAAATAAATAAATAAAAATAACTTAAATTCTAAAATCTCATATGCATTTGCAAACAGTTGAAAAATCTGTTACTCTTGTGTAAGGGAGAAAATTTTTATCTAAATTTGTAACAATAATTTAATGTTAAATAAACTTAATTTTTAAAACGAAAACTGTTGAATTGATTCTAGTTTTCAAATTATGATATTACAAGAAAAATATTATTGCATTAATATATTCAGTACCTCCATTTATTTAGGTTTCTTTTGGAATTGTAAATATATGTAATACAGTTTGCCATGGAATTTATGAATGAATGACAAATTTATTGAGGGATTCCAGCTCATTTTATTTTATGACAATTTTTAACGGCACATTGCTGCGAGATTTATTTTTGGCTTTGGGTTGGTTTTAGACCTGAAAAATTGTGAAACCGGCCTAAGGTTTCGATTCACTTGCGATTATTCTAGATTTTTGTTGGGAAGTTACAAATATTTTTAAAATGAAACTTTACGCAATCTCAGTCTCGAGTATCAAAGCCATTTTATCAAAATACTCTAAAAGTAGAAATACATAGTAAAACGCTTTGCTAGTTAAATAATATCATTAAGTATAGTAAAATGTTGGTGTCGTATTCTCATACCTTTAAAGATGAGCAGTCGAATTTTTCGATATTTATAGATTATGTCTTCGAATTTCTATGAATTTTTCGAAATATTTATGAAACTTCCAAATTTTATTGGGTTTCTTAAAATTTCTAATGTAGCTTATTGTTTGAATCATTAAACATATGCATACAAATCATTTTCATAATACGATAAGGTATTAAGTTTAATACATATCTCTCTGATATTAAAAACTCAATGATTGTATTTACGACAAAACTCTCAAACATAACGAAATATATAATGCAAATCATAAGTTGATTTGTATTATATATTTCTGTTTTAAATATTTTTAAACTAGCAAAACTGATAATAAAGTTATAAAAAAATGTCTTTCTTCTATTTCTTATAAAATTTATCAATGTGCTGAAAAATTTTTACTGCACTAGTTTCTGCTTAATTTGTTTGTCTATTGTCGCTTTTTGCACATGCGGGGTAGTGCAACTAGGACCTATAGTTTAAGGGCGATTCTAAATTCCTGCCACATCCAGGAACCATTCAAATGTTTATCGGAGAACCTGTAGTAAAACTTCGACCTCATGTGTCAATTCTTATGATATAGTTAGTGTACTGGTTTTATTACCCTTTAGAGTTAAGAAAGAAAAATAGATGAGAAAACAGCAATATATTATTATAAATGTGGTTGCGGTGGCCTAGTTGGTTAAAGCAGCTATCACTCTCTCGGAAGGTAGAGAGTTCGAAACCCGCCCCAATCAAAGATTCATTGCTTTCTCTAATGAGGATTTGACTACGTAAAATATGCCCTAAGCACAATGTCCTCCATGTGGAATGATACCTCTGGAGGAAGAAGCTCTGTGGATCTTCAATTTAGTTCAATCTGGCACCTTCAATGGGGGCCACACTACACAAAGATTCAATCCCTTCCAGCCCTCAAAGAAGTTAAATTTAACTTTCCCTATAACCTCTTTATCTTAATATACATAATTTCTTAAAATACTCGCAATATTCTTATATATAATACCACATATATATTATGATATAATGTAAATGCATAGTATTTCAAGAAATAGGTAATTTTTATTTTCCTTTTACAGTATCTGAATTTGAAAACTAAGCAAACTTAGATAGAAAACCTTACTAACACTGAAAATCTCCTTCGAAAATTTCGTATTAATCATCATTAATCAAAAATTTCGTATTATTATAACATGGGAGACTGAAACTTTTTGAAGATGTGATTTAAAATTTTATTTAACTATCATTTTAAAAAATTCTTACTTGACTGCAGTTGATCTTATTTACTATTAAGTTAAAATATTTTCAACCATAAATGTGAATAAAAAATATTTATTAATCCACAGTCATCAGAAATGTTACATAAGAATAGTGTTTGGTGATTAACTTATTAGGAACCCTATATAAAAAAAAAACTGTACATAGATATTTATTTACTCATACTTCTTATATTCTTGAACTACTTTAAACTACTTGTTACACAGAAAGAGCCTGTCCAAATTATCTGTTTTAAGGTAATTTTGTAATATGTATAATTAGTTTAACTATACATGAAAAATAATTCTAGTTAGTAACTATCATTGATAAAATTTGGCAAGCACATATTAATTTATAGGTATCAATACTTAGTTAAGAAACATAATTAGCATAAATTTATTTTTCACGGCAAAATTGTTTGAAGGACCAACTTAGGACCAATCTTAATAATCTTCACCCTAGATAGAGCACTGATTATAACAGTAATTTGCAGCGCTTTATTTTTACCTTTCTCAGAAAAACTATCCCCTATTACTGCTATTAATTTTTTACAGCACTTCTAATTAATGCCACTCTATATGATTAAGCGACATTACGGAAAAATCAATTCGTCTTTCATCTGATGGAACTAAACGACTAAGTGTCTCATCCACTTGCGACAGTGTGATATTTTAAATAGTTTTATTTTTGTCTTCTAGGCATTCATTGAGTTTTATTTTTTAATTTCTTCGTATCATTCCGAATCCGCCTGGGAATAATAAAAAGCGTCACACTCCTCCCCCTCGCCTTAGTTATTACGAGAAAGTTGAAGATCTAATACATCGAATAAAGGCAATAATGTTTATTTAATAATCTACCTGGCAAAACCTTGAGAGGCAAGAGATGAAAAAAATCCAATCGCGTAGACACACCTAGTTCTCGAGCACCGCCCTTTCTTGATCTTGACACTGCTCCAGTTTTACTACACTCTCTTGGGAAGATTTTCTTATTACCTTCCTGTATCTTGACCTGTCAAGGCTAATGTAACTAACACTTAGATAGCATTTGCTTTTTTATTGATTTTCTGTAATAGGTGCTAATGTCAATCTAGTTTCGGGCAACATAGTATAAAGTCCTAACTTTTTTGTTTTCTTCTGTGACGTTATCTGTTACAAATTTCATTCTTTAAATTACAAGTCAGAGATATCATAAACATTGTATCATACACACTCAGTGGAGTTCTCTTTGTAATTATGTGTCGTATATTTTTAAAGGTTATTTCAAGAGTGATATGAAACGGATTATTCTCTAATGATTTTTGTCTATGGATTCTAACGATATGGTGAAAAAAATAATTTTTCATTTATTTTGTTTTCTGTAAATAACAAAAAATTACATTCTTAAAATGCAACAGCAAAATTCTATGTGCCTAATCAATTTTCATTTAAAAATATTCGTTAGCCCCATAAATTTCACCATTTTTCTTTTTAAAATTAGATATTCATTTTTATTTTTAATGATTTCAAATATTATAGAATATTGTTCCTCCAATTAATTGAATTATTTCCAAAAATAATTAACATGTTTGAGTATTTCTAAGATCGGGTGGCATTTTTAAATCGATTGAAGCATGAAAATGTATTTTAAAATTAAAATCCTTTAAAAGGAAGCTAAAATTTACTTAATAATAATTAATAATAACTTAGAAAGATATATCTGTATATATTTTATACACATATAAATATGTATTTAACACTATTGTTCCCTTAATACTGCTAAACCATGCAAAAATACAAATACAGTTCCTCTTGACAGTATACTTCTTCACATGGCCTTGGCGTCAGAAAAGCGTTTTCTAGCTTGGACGAATGAAGTAATCTATGCATTTTCAATTTAATACAACAACACACATTAGTGAATGGTGATTGTTAGCATCGCTGTGACCGATGTTTTCAATAGTCAAGAGAATATGCTGTTCAAGAATCAGATTAACTTTTCCTATATAAAGAATGGTCAGGATAATACAAGAAATTTACAATTGTCCTTTTCCTTGCTTAAATGTTGAGTCATCGAATCTTCAACAGATTTACGACCTTTAGCACATGGTATATATAAAAAACTGCTATTAAATCATAAACAATGGATACAAGAGTTAACTAAGACACGCCATTCAGTGCCACGTCATACCATCATTCATGTTGATTGATTAGTATGCCGATATTAAAGGATGAAAATGTGCGTTTTCTAATATCACATTAACGACGTATGAAGCTAATCTTAATGATGAACTAGTACTCGGTTGAAACAATGAGGTGACAATATTCCATAATCTAAGTTTTTCGTTGATTAACACCATTAAATATTTTCTTGTCTGTGATTCAGCTTCAAAAATAACCTAAAATTTAGTTCCCATGGTGACAAACTATTCTGTTTCAAAGATTTTCAAGCAGACACTTCCTTACTAACAAACCCAAAAATTTGGATTTAAAAGTTTACTGAACAATGATGTAAGTTACTTAAATAACATCATAGACTTTTTGACTGTCAGTGAAGGGTGACCGATGAGATCCATTAAAGTAATCCATATGAACGTCATCAAAAATTCATATTCATTTCATACTCATCTGATCTCAACCAACCAGAACAGTTGTAGTACAATAAACATCAATTCCTTTAATCTACAGTTTAGCGAATCTCAAAGTCAGAGACATGATGATTGACATTATTCCTTTTACGAGACATAACAACAATTTTCTTATCGGAACATATTGTCCAATGCAAATTTTGAAAAATAGTCTTCATTTACGAGCATCCAGTGCAGTTGTTGCATCAATATAGACTTTTCATTCAACAAACAACGCGAGGTTATGATTTTATAAATGCTGTACCATGTAGTTTTATTGTCCAATAGAGAAAAACTTACATATTCCTTTCAAATAAAAGGTAATCTATTGGTTTTAAAATCATCTATGGTCTAGATTATGCAGAGATTTTCGTGGCTGATTTGATGAACAGAATTGTAACTGATTGCCAAAGCCGATACTATCAACTAAATAAAAGTAGGATTATTTTAGGACTGTCTTGCAAGTTTTCTGATTATTTTTACTTATCTTGTGGATGATTAACTCTTTCTACAGGCTTTAAATACGTTCAGCAATTTTTAAACATTACAAACAAACTATCCAACTAAAACATTTCGCATTAATACTTTTGATTAGTAAGCATTTTGGGAAATGATATTGTCATACTCAAGTATGGCATCTTTCTGCAGTATGATAATGCCAAATTCCATAATGTATGTACCATTATACTATTCAGATGCTAAGACAAAATCTTCATCTTTAAGAATAGAATATTTGATAGCATTTCTAAGCGAGATGATTTATCTAAGTGTGTTAAAATTCCAATACCTCTCACCTGTCTAAGAACTAATACTGCTTTCCCGCACAACACAAAAAGATAACCAGGATTATCTTCCTCGGAAAGAATATTATCTCCGCAATAATTAATTTTTAACTGTTATAAATCTCTTTGGGGGAATGGGAATCATTCTATTAATAACGTTTTTGTAAGAAACAAGTGATAACTTTAGACAACGTTTTCCAATTTTACAATCAATTTGAAATAATTTTAATAACATTTTATCAACCATACAATCCAACAAAACACACTCGCACTAACTCTTTACAATCTATGATGCAAATTTTATATTCATTCCTATTTCGATTTATATTTCCTTTTACACAAAAAGAGCGTAACACAGTTTCAAAAATATAATGGAAAAATATTACTGTAGGGCATACATATGTATCATACGTAATGAAGGAGATGACAGTCATTATATATGCTCACATCATGTTCTTTCCTTATTGCATCGCATTCTTATGCAAATTATGCATAGACTCGTAATTATGAAAATAGTAGATGATTCTCCTCCGACGAATTATCGTTACAAAAGCACTATTTAGTATTATGAAATCTTTCGCATTTTAATCAGTTTTTCCTCGATTTTATTTTAATTTAATATATTAAGAAAGTAATATTATTTTTCAAGTATATGAGAGAGAGAGATAAAAATAAAAGATTTAAAGGAGTGCACACTTTTAAAATATATTATAAGTATTTGTAATTTTCAACGATCATTAAAACCAAATTAAATCTAATTGCTAAGATTTATTTCAATATTAAAAGTGTATTGCAGCGTTCTATTGTTACAGCCTATTTGAAATGCATTTATCTATTATAATTTTGTTTAGAAATCTAGAAGATGGTTATTAACAAATAATATATGTATATTTCACATTTATTTCTTTTCAAACAAACATTTGTATGTAATAATTTTTGAAAAAAAATTGCTTGATGCTTTTCTCTGAACAATAAAATAGAGTACATTACCTAAACTTTGAGAAATAGCTTAGTACTTAATGCAATTAAGTGGAATTAAATTGGTTTTAGAAGTAGAAACCAATGTTATTTTTTATTTTACTGTGAAAATCAATGTAATGCTCATTAATATAAACTAAGTAAAAACATTCTGCGCTTGAATATATACTCTTTATCAGTTAATGAAGTTCATATATTTTTCTAGATGACAAATGATTTCAGATATATTAATATTAAGAAGTAATTCCTTATTTTATGAATGGTTTTCACATACATACTTAACTCTATTAAAGATTCATACTTTGTAAAACTTTTCTAGAAATTCCGAAAACTTTTAATATATTTTAAAACCAATTTAACATAAAGTTTGACATTTTTAAAAACAAAATATTTATTACTTTTATAATAAGTGCATAAATGTCTTTTTTTAGTACTTGTATATTTTGAGAATTTTCAGAATTTTATCTGATGAGATAGTTTATTTAGCTATATCTTAGATTCCAAAACATTTGATCGTATCAAATATTTTTAAATTCTCATACAATAAACAAAGTAACAGCTTTTCTCAAATGTTACTAATCAATCAAAACCCGCAGTAATTTTAAATGTAGATTATATAACAGTTATATTGAAATTTTTTAACAAAATATGGTAATTTTAATATAAGCAAATATCAGACTTTCCATTCAACAAGTATCATTTTATTTTCCATTCAACAAGTATCATTTTATCTTATTACTTTTACTATCTATATTAATCTGATTTTATAGTTACAAGATATTTCAAATGTAACTTAGAACTATTAACTAAATGAAAAAAAATAAAATGGTGTTTTGAACACTGTTTAATTTTTTTAAACTAAAAATTGCGATAAATTTATGATTTATTTTTTTAGAAAAGGTGAGTATAGCAAAATAAAGTTACATAAGAAATTAAACTTAATTTCATTTCAGTGAGTAACTGAATTATATTTCATTTGATTGGTTTATCTAGATTCTATTTGAAGTTTTGAATGCAAAATCATGTCTAAATTATTATGGCAATCAACCCAGTTTATAAAAGAGCCATTATTGTGGCTAAAATCTAGCGGATATGTTTGATTTGTCTATCGAACTTTACTTTTGGTACATAAGGGCTAATTAGACCACAACCAATGACTTAAAGTGCATTCCAAATCACCACTACAAACACCAAACCCAAGGTGGAATTCGAATCTATGGACTCTATATATATATATATAT
>JAPDSC010002623.1:620593-654130 GCA_026290005.1 Latrodectus geometricus
ATATATATATATATATATATATATATATATATATATATATATATATGACGAAAAAATTAAATATTATTATTTTTATCAATTGAAAATTAAGTAATGACCACACACAGGTAGCAAAATCAATTTAAATGTTATGTTTTAAATTGTTCAATTATTTGTACGATTCTCAAACTACGGATATGAAATGGATTTCTTTCATGACCAACAGATGGCAGCACCAAAATTTCCCTCAAATTGTATAATTATTAGGAAGTGAATTATCTAATTACTCATGATTTTGTAACGATCTCGAATAAGTTTATTTTGAAGAAGTACGAATATTTATGAAGAAGTATATTGGATTTTTGTATTAGCAGTTAATCGTAGTAACGTAAAATAAGAAAAAAGGATTCAACTGCTAGTTCTTAATATTATAATTTCGCAAGTTTTAATTTTGCCATGAAGCACATAATATTTTTATTATTAAAATTGTCTCAAATCGCTAAGCTATCATTATAATAATTTAATAAATGAAAAGGAATTTTTAAGTAATATTTGTTTTAAGGTTTTGAAGAATTTGAAAAAAAATGAAATTTTGAAAAAATGAGAACAAAATTATAAAATTACAAATCCAACAAAATTCATGTAACTATAGAAAAAAAGCTTATTTTGAACTCTTCATGTGGTGGAAATTTATTTTAAATAAAATAAAAGAGAAAAAGTTAGGCAAATGAAAGGAATTTTTTAATTTAAAAATAATTAGGCCGTCCTAACTTTTACAAGACAAATCATAATATCTTGTGATATGGTGATAATTCCATTTTTTTCATTATTGTATGAAAAAGCTCGAGAATTTTATGTTCAACTTATAATAATTAAGTGAAACAATTTTTATATCGAAAATTCAATATGAATATACTGTATGAATATATTTCTAATTTTAATTTATTAAATTATAAATTTGATATTTGTTTAATAATTTCACTTTTACAAAATGTTTCAATAAAAATTAATATTTTCTACGTTCTAACTAATAATTTACTTAAGATATTTACCTGAAAATAATTTTATGAAGGTGTTTGAATAATTTTGTGTATAATTTTATTTAATCTTATTGTATATTTCAATATATGTCTCTTATATTAATATAGATTTTATGAATTGTGTGATATAAAAATAAATTTAAATAAACTTTGAGGGGAATAACTATATAAAGTCATTAAACTATACTGAAATTTCACATGCGCGTTCTTTATTTTAAGTTAACTTGAAGATTTAATCACTGGTATACTAACGGTTTTTAGTTGCAGCACTCATTTTAAGTATCAAGTTTATATAAAGTTTCAGTGATATAGAAAAGTTTATTAAAAATACTTTAATAAAAATTAATTGAATATCATGTTATTTTTGCTTAAATATAATTTTACATTCTACACAGATAATTAATAACCATTGCATTTTATTCTTTATTTAAATGAAGCTCTAAAATAATCTATTATTTAGAAAAAGTAATTTTCTGGATAATATCGCAAATCTAAGGAAAGGATACGTCGTATATATACATTGGAACTGAAACAAAAAAGAGAAAATGCCAAGTGATTATAATAATAAACACATCAGTATTTGAAGCGCTTAATAATATTGTGATATATAAAAATTGAAAGCTAAAGTAAAAAAGTAAAAGAATAGCACAGACGCAAAACAATTTCCTTTTTGCGGAAGTAATAGCACACATATTTACCATACACTTCAGTTCTTTTTCCATGGCTCACGACGAGTTTTATTTATTTTTAGCATTTCTCCACTTACATTGCTGGTTTGTTCATTGATCAGATTGTGCATACGAAATAAAGGCCCTGCAGTTCAAACAGAACTATCGAATGATATTTCACTTAGCTTATTCTTTAAAAAAAATTGAATATTTGCTATCAATTTTTTTAAATGTATCATATATATCTAAATTGTGTGATTATTAATCATTCTTGAGTGTTTACCTTATAAAGTTTCGATTATAGGCTTGATAGTTTTCAAACCTATACTTGTCCTTCTGTTTCCCAATTACTAGAGACTCCTTAGTTCCCTCTAAAATAAAAAATGAAATAATATTGTGTATACCTTTTCACGAAGTATTTAATTCGCAAAAATAAAAGCTTCCGTACAAATTTTATCTTCTTCGTACTGAAATTTATAAATTCATATTTTTTTTCAAAAAGTTTTAATATAAACAAGCAGCAAATACAAATTTATAAATCCTTAACTAAGTCTTAAAATGTTGAATGAATATTAATTTTAAAAAATAAAATTTCAAAAAGTACTTTTAAATGCATGTTATTTTTCATAATGAACGAAAAGGTTTTAGAAATAAAGATATAATTTCATAAAACTTAAATTACGAAACATTTATTTCATTCAAAGATTTTTCATTGTTAATGGAAAAAAAGGCTTTTATTGTTGAGATTAAGTCATTACAAAAGTTAATTTATAAAACTCAGGACAAAATGTTGCACTTTTTCGTTGACACTTAAATTAATCCTAGGCATTTTCCATATTTGTAATATTAACTACTCTCTATCATAAGGGGGAATTCATTCTGAAATTCTCTTATAGGGCTTTGTCATAAATACAGCTATTCAACTAAAGGGGTGGCTTAAACGCTCCCAAAATACTTATGTAGATTAGGCGATGTGTAGTTAAATTTGTAGTTCAAAATTAATTGAGCAATTATTTTCTTCCAAATATTTGAATTCCTTATAATTAAATATGCCACATACACATCACTCATCCCAAGCTTCATTCATTCAGTAAACAGGTTTCAGTTCAACTTTTAACTATTGAAATAAATTGCAAAATAGCATGTAAACACAAATAACATTTACAAAAACACATATAAAGTTAACAATTGCATGCAGTAAATTTATCTCTTGCATCTCTTTTATAATCATCGGGATTTTCTGTTTATATTATAATTCGACTTTAACAACTAATAATAAATATTTCTTATAAAAATATGTTTGTCAGTTAGCAAATAAATGAAAATTTTATTCTATATCTGTAGATGCACATTATAAATGGGTATATAATATATTGTAAAGAATGAACAATATAATTATTAATGTATCCATTTATTAATAAATTAAATACTTACTAAACTTTCCAATTATCTACATATATATACAATCAGCAGCACGCATTTCCCTTGAAAAGATATGCCTAAACAAAATAAATGAGCAAATCGATTCATCAAGACGAAGTAGTGTGTTCAAAGCAATTTCAGAAGCTAGCATGCGATCATCTCATTGAACAATTAAAATCATCTCAGATGCGCGTATCGGAGAACCAAGTGACACGCAATGCTGAACACAAAGAAACACGTGTTTGGGAAACGATCATCCGCAGTTGTCACCTGGTGGGAAAAAAATCTTATCAAGGCCCTGGCATCATAATTAAGCAGTTATTAAAACTAAACCAAGAGCTCAGCAAATGTGTGCTTACTTAATATTAGCCGTCATAACAAAGAATACAAATCCTCGCTCAATGCACCATGCTTTATTTAACTGGGACGTATACAAATTACCAGATGTCATCCTGAAGGATATCTTAAAGAAGATTTTTATTTTGAACAAGACATATTTCCTTAAGAAGCTGCTAGTTAATGTTCATTAATGTTTCAAAATCTATTTTAACAAAATTATTTTTCTTAGTGCTTAAAACTGTGTATTAAGTTCTCGAATAAAAATACTTATAATAAATGTTCATTTATCAAACATTTTAATCCAAAATCTCAAATTTATGTTTATACTAGGTAAGTATAAAAATAATAATAATTCAAACTCACATATATATTATTTATTATGTGCATTAGGAGTAGATTTTATTTTGAAATCTGTATGATTAACATAAAGAAAAATATCTAAAGTAACTATTAATTGAGAATTTATAAAATTAGAATTTCTGCTTTATATTTTAATGCATAAGTTTCTTTTCCATAATGTTCATAAAATTGATAAATAAGTTTTCAGTCAGTAAAGTTATATTAGATGTATGTTTATAGATACAACTTTTTTAATTACATTAGAATGAACTTAGTCAGTCAAAAATATTTCATAAAAAAACACCGAAATCAAATTGAAACACAATATTAAAGATATTGCTTGTGTCAAATATTGTCTTAATTATTATTATTAATTATTAAGAAAAAAATTTAGTTCCCATAGACCAATTTTGATTCCGTTAGAGTTGCTGGATTTCTAATTTCTAAGTTCTCTGTGAAGTTTATTATCATAGTTTCATCATGGCAGTCTTCACAGAATCTAAATGAATTGCTTATATCTTTTGTTGCAAGATTGAGATAGCTGGGAACTTAATTTCCAATAGCAGTCGATTATAAATAATGTGTAAAGAGTTAAGTTAACTTAAATAATATATTCTAGTTGTGTGCACAGTAACCGTAGAAAGTATAAATTTATGACCCATTTTCGATTTTTATGTGTTTGAAATTTCCAATTATTCTCATTTCTAAAGAATTCACTTTATTAGTCGAAAACTAGCAATCATAATTAGTCACGAAAGTATTTAACATTTCACCTGTTAAAATTATACTACAATGTATAATTAGAATACAATTAATAAAAGCATTTGTGTAAGACTCATATTTAATTACAAATTTTAAAAATACTGATTTTAAATATTTTGAAGAATTTTTCCTAAAATAGTTGATGCAGTTTACTTTTCAGTTTATTTACTTATGAATGCCTAGTATTTCCGTATCATGTCTTAATGGAAATTTTAAAACAACAATTGTTGCCAGACTGAATGTTCTCATATGAGTAGAAGATTAAAAGAAGAAATATAATCATTTGGTAATATGAAAAGAAGGATTAAATACCCCTGTTTCCCATTTGAAATATTCTGACAGACCATTAAAAAGTAGATTTCACTGCGGTTAAATTAGTCCAATTTGTTATTCAATAAAAATAAATTATTTAATATAGTGCTCGCTACCATTTATTCAAATAACTTGATATTAAAAATATCGATGACAATAAGCACATATATTGTTTAAAATGTGTTTTAATTATAATTTGTTCTACTTTAAGTTAATTTTATAAAAATAAATTTTATCTAAAATCTTTAGCTGGATATGCTAAATATTCATCATTAAATATACTTATTTTTACATCCGTTATTTTAGTTGCAATAGTTTCTTGAGATCATGTAAAGAATGCTTTGGAAACTGCTTAGAACACAATAAGAACAATTTAGCTATTAACCAACATGATCATTTGTTAAAAACTTGGGCATAAATTTCTTACATGTATCCAAGTTTTTAACGGCAAGTTTTTAACAGTCCAAGTTAAAACAAGAATGCGTTTCAAAAAATAATATTCAAAACACTAAAACTTTATACCTCAAAATGAGAAAAAAAGAAAAAAAAAACCCCAAAATTTTCGTACTAATTTTAAATTATTAAGAAACGTTTTATATGTTTTAAAGCATATAAGTCTAAAATTTGCTAAAATATTCCTAATATAAATATTACCATATACTTTTTTTTAAAAAATTATACCTAATCGCACGACGATGCTTAAATTTTCTCATATAAATTAATTACATCGTTTTTTTGCTTATATTACAGAAATTTAAAAGTTCCGTGTAATATATTTTTTTCGTTTCCATCCTGTTATCAAAATAAAGCATTTAATAAAAATGAATTAATTATTTTATTTTATTTTTTCAATGTATTATATTAAATAATAAAAAATTATGTCTTACGAATATATTTCATAAGTTTATGAAGAAGAAAAAGAACAAAGAAATATTTACGATACAAATACGAAAATGTTAAAAACCAATGGATTAAATATCTTCTGAGGTTCAACTATAGTACTATAAAGTTTTAGTAATAAAAGACATGTAACTTTATTTTGATCGACTGAGGAATAATCCTATCATGTTATCAAATAGCATATTTTCCGGAAAGACAATGGTAGTAAGGAAACGTGTTATAAGGAAGCAGATTCGATAAAAGAGATTGGAAACAAATCTATCCGGGACTTTCAACTGTAATGTAAATTATATTTTCTCTTCAAAAGAATTTCAAACATTGAAAACTAAATAGTGTATTACTTACTTTATAGCATAAGAATAATATTATGACGATCGATCCCATTTATATTAAATAATAAGTTTTATCTCAAAATGATTATAAGTATTTTTTTATACTAAACATATTCCCTTAAATATATTATTTGTTCTTTGCTTATCAATTAAATTCCTTTCATTGTTGTGTGTGATTATATAATAAGTTATAAAGTTCAAAATATGTGAAAATTCATTTTTTATGACCGAAAATACATTAAATTAAATGCTCCTAGAATGTATCTTACATTTACGGTTTTTTCTGAAAAAAACATCACAAATTCTTAAGTCAATATTTTCAAAGTTTTTTTCTTATAAATATTGCTTTCTTCACTTTAATAAATTTTCTTTTTCTTTAAAAAACCTATAGTATGTGATTCAAGCTGAAATATACATTAACAAAAGTGAACAGCAATTTAAAATGATAACTTTAAAAGACATTTAGTAACAATTAAAATAATTCCTCAATTGGTATAAGATAAACAGTAAAAAAGATAAATAAAGCATTTTACCCTATACAGTGAAACTGAAAAATAAACTTGCAGATGGATCTAACGGTGTGGAAGGAAAACACCTGCACTTCCTTACTTTTTACCGAATCCCTTGTATCTTGGTGGGAAAGTACTGTGAACGTGCCACGCTAACAGTGACAGCCGGCAATAAAAATAGAAAAAGACGAAATATGTCTCATGGTCGATACTGCCTCATGAAGACCTCCCTAGGCTATAGAAACGAAAGCATTCCCTATGACCTGCGGCCATTTTCTGGGAAGTGCGTGCCTGGAAATATCAGGTAGTCTTGTGGGAAAGATTTTCTTAACGAACAAATCAGATGGAGGTTAAAAAAAGTGGACCACGCGATTTTTTTTTCTTTGAATGAATGCGTAAGCAAATGCTTCTATTATAGCGATATTATTGTTTTTTTTCTAGCGTGTTTTGTTTTTTCATTTTATTTTTGATAGATCTTCCGGAGGATCTCTTTCATGGACCTGTTATTACATTTCATTTGATCTTTTCCAAGCTACTGATGCGTATCTTTACCACAAGTTGCGCACTAAAGACCATTTTAAATGGATTGTAAATTTTAGTGTTCATTCTTGTCAGCTTTTACTTTTTTTCAAAGAAACCGTCTTAACACGATAGGAGAGTTGAGCATTTCTTGAATGGAATTACTGGAAATTTATTGCGTCAGTTTTTTAGACATTAAATCAGTATACTCATAGAATCATTTTCTCTTATTGACTTAATTCGCTTAGTGTCAAAACTATTGATATCAAATTACACGCATTGGATTATCGTAACTAATACTTCAACTATCAGTCACGTTGTAGATGTTTTAGCACATAGAATACAAGTGTGAATGCCTTAATACATACAATCTTTCTGTTGTAGCAGAATATGCGGTGAATATGCAATGATTTTCTTTATAATAATTTCATTCTTAATCATTTCTCTTAAAATATATGAGGATAAGTTTACAGCTTAAGTAACGTAATAATTAGTTATGGAAGTCTAATAATGTTATTATCGAAAAATGTGTTGACATTGTAATAATATGTTGTCATAAAGAATAACTTAGTATTTGCTATGACAAGAATATTATTCCAGGGTATAAATATAAGGAAAATATAGATTAAGGGTAAATCTATATTTTCATGAGTGTGAATATAACTATTTTTTACATAAATTTCTTTTTTTTTCAGATTAGTGATCTTATTAATTCTTAATATTAAACTAGAGACACAATATTGCACAAATTTTAAAAATATTGAAAACAATTTTCCAAGTTATGCTCATTTCAAACTTAAAGTTATTATATAAGCAATTACAGAAAACGTTTAGTCTTCCTTAACACTATCAAATTTTCCCGTTTTCACTGCGTATGATTACCTTAATTCTAATATATATATATATATATATATATATATATATATATGGGAAAAATTTGTGCACAACATTAAGATTCAGTTGCCACAGTTGCGTACAGATTAAAAAAGATAAAGGATTTGACTGTATATTATTTTTAAAAAAATGATAAATTTGGGAATCATAATAATATTTTTAATTACTGCAATGAGGAAAAGAAAAGTTTTAATAAGTAAGGAAATTAAAATGCACCTCTATAAAATGGGATTCTTTTAAAATTATAATAGAAAAAAAATTTTACATGGATTAAAAATTAGAAAAGAAATTACAATTTTAAGAAAAAAATTACAATTTTCGTAAAGAAATAGTAACTTTATTCTTTATGATAAATACCTTTTTATGTATAATGTAGATTTATAGGTATTAAAATACAAAAATATCACAAACATAACATTATTCTATTCAAAAAAGAAAAAACACAACATTTTTAAATTCAAACTTTTTAACAAAAATAAAATTTTAAAATTGATTTAACTGGAAAATATTAAGTTACAGTTTTGTTTTTGTTCGAGACAAAATTTAAAAAGAATCAAAATTTAATAATTTGTTTTGATATAGCACATTAATAAAAAATTATTGAAGCAAACTATTAAAATTTTAGTTTATGTCTGTCGATCTAATAAGATAAATTTTTTCACACAAGATCCGATTCATTCGATATCTAATTATACTAAATTAATATTCATTTAATGAAAATATTTACAAACTATATAGAAGATAAAGTTCTATTAAAATATGTATATTCACTATATTTTAAATTTAAGTCACAGATTTTGTTAAAATTCATTAATTTTTAAAAGTCTAATAATATTTTCCTTTTATTAGACTGAAAATGAAAGTTGATTTTTGGTACAATATATTTTAGAGAAAAATATATTATAACTAGAAGGAAAATGTATCATATGATTAGAAAGAATGATTTGGAGTTTTCTAGTTTTGAAACTTCTAATAAATTTAAGAAGCTTGGCATTTATTAGAAATATACTATATTAATCAAATTTATTTATGTGTACAATTTATCGCAACAATGAAGAAATTTATCTATAGATAAGGGAAATAGTGCTAGTTATACCAGCACCAGCGATTGAATTAAAATGATTTTGCTGTTTTTCGCTAGGAAAAAATTGCTAACGTATTCGAATGCTTTATACAAAACCGACAAAATTTAAAAATTTGTGCATTTCTTGTAATTTTCTCAACTTTTTTTATTTGATTTTCTTAAAAATCTACTATTACCAATTTATTAGGTAGTTGATTTGCTTATAAAAATGTATTTGAAGAGCTAGGTTTTAAATATTCTTATACTTTTTAAAAACATAATTTTGCAAGTGTGAAACTATTTCTATAATGAGCGCTCATTTAAATAACAATTGATTAACATTTGTTTCTTGGAAAAGAAAAGATCATTAAACAAAATTAAAAACGAATAGATATTATTTTACCCAATTCATTAAATGATATCATTAGTAAGAAAAAAGTTATGAAGCGTCGAAAGGTGTGATTGATTCCAAAAAAACTCTTTTACAACATTTTGATAATGAGAAAACTGAACCGCGTAAGTTCTAATCATAACACTAGAAAAACCATTACCTTAAAATAAAACTTTTGCATATTTTGCGTTAATTAAGTAGTCACTTGAAAAAAGGTGTTTAAAATAAAATAGGATTCAAATAAATAGCAGAGAGAATCTATAGGATGTAAATACACGAATCTTAACCATGTTATACACTGAAAATTTATAAATCAATTACTAAATATTTTTTTATTTAGTAATTGATAGGGATAATTAGGATTTCAATTAGGGTAAGTGCTTAAACACAGCGATAAAAGTTTTATGACTGAAAGTGTGAAAACCCTTAGTTTAATTCTAAAGTGAGGAATTACTTGAAAAATAAATGAATGCATTGTAATCCAATCATTATTATTACATTATTATATGAATTTTAGTGATGAAGGAAAACAATAAAAGTTTCTTTAATTTGTAAACCAATTTATTTTGTGGTAAGGATTTCTTCATTCTAACGTGGGGTGATTTATAAATTAATTTTTGTTAACCATGCACTAAGAGTTGAATAATTTGATAAAAATAATTTAAATTCCTTCTTCTATACAAAAACTGTATTATAATTTTGGCGTTATTCATAAAACAGGTAAAAAGTTTTCCTTAAGAAAGTTTTCATTAAAAATATTTAATTTTAAAATTTGATTACTAATTTATGAATTTATTCACTTTAAATTATTTTACCTACTATGGATTATTGAAATATTAAAAGAAAAATAAAAATAAATAAAAACAAATGTTGAACAGAAACACATAATCTGCAGTCATGCTGAAATTAAACCTATGAAATAAAAATGCGACTTACTGAATATTAAACACATTTTCAAGATATTTACGTATCACTTATATTCAAATTTGCAATGTGATCTTCCCATATAATTCTCTGAAGCGTGGGAAATGTTACTTGTTCGGGAGAAGGTACGACTTTTCGGTCTATTATCAAATTATTCGCGAACATTTCAATTTTGGAAGTTGTTTTTCAAATTCCCGATCACCTTCATAAGTTCATCTTTGATACTTGGAATTAAAAAATCGGGCGAGTGTAAAATTGGCTGCACACCTTCAAATTGTGGAAGATGATGCGCACTTCCGCGTTTGGCTTTCGTTGAGTGTCAGAATGTTTTGATGAAGATAAATTTCTGTTCATGAATACTCATGCAACCCGTAAAGAGATAGGTTGTACACCTCTGCCCTAGATCACCCAAAAGGCTTGTTGGAGAGGTCGTGAGAAATACATAAAGATCAGGATTCTCTCTTAAAGGAAAGCTATGCTTAATGATAGAAAAATGCAAATGTCAAGAGTCATATTACAATTGTTTATGTCACAAATTAATTTGTCGACAAGCAAAAAATAGCAGTAGGAATTTTGTGTCGTAAAAAATGATCTCGTCTGATTCTGATTTTTTTTTTTCTGGGTTATGAGAGATTACACGGAATGAATAGCTTATAAATCTGTATGAATATCTAAGGATGATCATAAATAATATTAAAGATCACTGAGCTATGAGGAAGATAGCCTTATGATTAGTAGATATCGCGGTAACTTGAAAACATAATTTCACTTCGTTTCTAATAGAGTATCAATTATAGTTTGAAAGTGGTTTTGAATAACAAGTAATATAATGAAAGACATAGAAATGGGTTTTATATAAAACACAGTCTAGCCTATGATCGTAAAATTAATGATATGAAAAATGTATAAAATACAGAGTAGCAATATTTCATTTTTTATTTATTTTTACTTAAATTCTTTTTTTTTCAAATGAATAATAAAATTCATTCATTGAAATTAAGACATTTTTTTTAGATTAATGAGGTTAATTACGTTATCTTGTGATCTTATTAAGTAAACCAATGAGTGTTATAACTGTTATAACGTTTAATGTTTCCAGAACCTAACTTTTTAAGTTTTTGAATAAGCTGTTCAATTTAATTGTTTGAAAGTCTGAGAGTAGCTTAAAATCTCAATTTTTACAGTAAAATGTTAATCAGTGTGTATTGTTTTTTTTCGGAATGAAATTAGTTCATACTTATATATATTTATTATCTGAAAGACTTCTTTGCCGATTAAAGTGATTTTTGGTAAAGCTCTTCGATATTAAGTAGAAGTTTATTGAAATGTGAAAATATTTTTATTTGCATATACATGGGTTTTTTTTTTTTTGTATATTGAAATAATATGAGTTTCTGCTGTGTTGTTCAATGCAATAATTAAAATTGGAGCTGTTTGCTTTTTAAATCTGAACACACACAAAGGCCTTTATCGAACATAATGTGGTAAAACCGAGGACTTCGGAGTAGATGATCTTAGGTTCGATCTCAGTCGTTGAAAAATTAAGTGAGACACGTGTTGAGTTTTTGATTTTTTTTATACACATCTGTTGTGGGGGGGATGCTTGGTTATATAAATTTTTATCGCACATGTAGTGTTCTCACCAGAACTTTGATTGACGATCTATGTGACTTGCTGAAAGAGCTCCAAGAATTGAGTCAGGAAAAAAGCGATCTAACTTCAATTACAGTGATATCCCGAACTATGTACTGAGACAGTTATGGGGAGTTAAAAAACAAGTTTCAGTGCGATCCTTAATGTCTAGTGTCAATAATGAATTGTTCGTTAATGGCAGACTGCTTCTCATTGGTCAAATTTTGACCATTGCTTAAACTAACACGGGGCTCCAACTGAAAGTGTTGATTATTTGACAAGTCATTGCTTACAAACATCTGACAACTTTCATTGTCCAGTGACAAAACAAAAGCTCAATGAGTTACTTGAAAAATCTTCATGCAATTCAAGCCTGTGTTTCTAAAATAAATTTAAGAAGATTATAGAACTCATTCAAATGTAATCAAATACTTTAGATACTGTATGAGTCAAGTTAGTTATTTTCTTGCAAATTATTTCACCAGACTTATCACCGATCAAGTATATGTATATTAGCAATAGTTAAATGAATATATTTGTATGGGAAAGGGCTCAAAATTGTATCGTGTATAAGAAAGGATACATTTGCAAGTCAAATATCTTCTTGTGTACGAGCCAAAGAACTTGTAAGTTACAGTAGGCTGAGTCCAAAAAGCACTGCATTAGTTTAATAAAGTAGCCAAACATTTAAAGTGAAATTACATATAATGATATAAAATTTTAAAAGTGTTCCTTTAGAAATAAGAACAACACGCAACAAATAAATTAATACATGAAAATTTTATGATCTTATGACTACAAAATTGAAAATTCTTCAAAGAAATCTGGTGTAAAATTTGAGATATAAAATAATGAAAAATTTCATTTTATTTATTTTCAAGCACTTTTAAAGTATATTTGCTTACAAAGCATGTAATAAGAGAAAGTTTTAAGTTTTTCACAGCAAATTATTTATTATTATTTTAATTATTTGCCTATTTGTTCCACAGACCTTCATATGTGTAAAGAAGTGTTAGATAATTTTTTAGGTATAAATTTATTCCAGTAATATATTTTTGTGGTTCTTTAAATTTATCAGTGTAGTATTATTTTGTAATATAAATTCATGATTGTAATTTTGCATTGTAAAAATAAGACTATGCAAATTAATGCATGACAATCTTTAAAAAATATTAAAACATTTTAATGCATTTTTTGAAATTAAAATAAAAAAGTAGTCATAAATTAATACATCTTCCTTTGCTCCTAATCCTTAAGTACTTTTATGTCTTTTAAACAAAATTAATAATTCTAAAGTCTACAGCTGTTTTTTGATAATTTACTGTCTTTCTAGATTCTTTTTAGCGAAGTAATTAACAGAAGCTGATTATTTCTTCACCTGCTAACTAGTATTAAAACTAAAGAAATAAAAAACACTATTTAAGACTATAAATTCTTAATACGGCAACTTTCTTGCATTTTTATAAAAGAAACCAATAAAGTTTATATCACATTTTATGGTGGCACATTATGCATAGAAACCAGGAAATATCTTTGACGCATAAACAAAGATTGCATTACACCTTACGATGCATTCAACTCATCAGGTCAACCTAACGCCCCAATAATACATTTCATAGTTTTTCACATAATTTAATTCAACCATTTTGCATATTGCTACACTAAGCTGTTTTTAAAAATACTGCTAAATATTAATTGGTATTAAGAATACATCGGTGAACTCATTAGAAAAAAATGTACCGTTTGAAACTAGACTCCAGCGTTTCTTTAAAAAAATAAGAAAGAAGTTCTCCATTTTTCTCACGATACTCAAAGGTCATCTACATAATATACTTAGTCCAGTTTGAAAGCGGGTTCATTTTGATATGAAGGCTCAGAGCCACACCAGTAAAGGGTGATAATCTGATGAGGAGAGATAGCATCGTTACATGATGAGTGGTCAAGCAACAAAGGTTATTAGGCTGGCTATATCTAGTTATTCTTCACACCGCATGAAACATTGTCGGTGAATCTTTTCTTTAGCTTGCTGTTAGAAATGATTGGCATATTAAGGTCAATAAGGTGAGTCTTATTGTTGATCGAATTTATATACAAAAGAGATAAATTATACAAGGAATTTTGTTACTCTTATTCCTTGAAAAGAGTAAAGATCAGAAATTTCAGAATCGTAACTGTAAAAGCGAGATTTAGATACTAAATTTATAATAAGGAAATAGAATATTACGATTCATTCATCATTCATTACGTTTTTTAACACATCCTCTTAAAGTATACTTTATGACAAAAGCAATATTGTTATTTATAAATATTTTGTTCTAGGAAGTTTTTTTGCAGAATTTTATGTTTCGGTTACTAGGAAATATAAAAATTAAATTCAATTCAAGAATATTTAATTTGAGATTTTCTTTTAAATTTCTCTCATTTTTTCACTGAGTTATTCCTAATTCCATGACCATTATTATCTTAAAGCTGAGAATCATATTTCAATAAAATCAACTTTACTCATTAATCAAATTAATTTAGCTCATACATTTGAAACAAATTACTAAGGAAATAAAAATTTAAATGAAAATTGATTTTAATTGAATTTTACAGATATTTAATTAAATTTCACCCATTTTCTATGCACTTTACTTCGCAGCTAATTATCTATGCTTGTGAGATTTTGATTTTACCAAATTGAAATAAGTTGCAATTATTTCAAAAAATACTTTAGAGCATTTTGAAATATTTTACTGGTGATACGAAAGAAAACAAAGCAAACTATGGGCAAGATAGGAAGTTTATTTTTCATTCAAACCAAAATATAATTTTAGAGGAAAATAACCCTACTGTTTTCAGCTTTAAACTTCCTAATAAGAATTAAACATTGAAGAATAATCAAATTTTTGTAACTGAAAATACAAAATTTCTAAATTATCAAAATACTGATTAACAATTTTAAGCTAAAAATAACGATTTTTTTCTATCATACATTTTACTACTAGATAACAAAAACATTTTTCAACTATGATTTCTATAAGTATAGTTATACAAATAATACTGGAATTGAAAAATTGTTAAGCAATATCTTTGACATTTGTAATGACTATAAAATTAATATCTAAAGGACAAAGCATACATTATATCTATAATGAAAATGTGTGTTCTTTAATAAATTTTTACAAATTATTATTTGCTGTAATAAGCATTTTAACATTTTTGTGAACTGACTTTTTTTTTATTTAAATTGCTTTTGATCTTCAGTTCATTCAAATAAGTAGTTGATTAAATTTAAATATAATTAATAGCTCATAGTATATGTCAATTGATTTTAAAATTAATGAATGTTTAAAAACTATTAATAAAGAATCATTTGATAAATTAAAAAGAAAAATCATTAGCCTAAGTCAGAGATTTTATTTCTAACATGATCTTTCTTCCACCCATCAATTTTTTTTATTCCAGCTTTATAAATCAAAATAGTAATATGCAAATAATAATCAAAATATAAAAAATCAATAATAATATCAATCAATAATAATATAATCAACAAAATAATAATAATCAAAATATAAAAAATCAAATAAGTAATTTAACAACTAATTATGACAAATAACTTTTATACACTGTTAATATTTAATGATTTAAAATAGATAAGGAAATTAAAAAAATGTTTATAGTTCTCAAAAATTAGCATCTAGCTAACGTTATTTTAGGATGTATCCTAAAATACTGATTATTAAATTAATTAAAAAGCATGATATAAATATAATTATATATTAAATGGAGATTTATAACCTTTGTGTCGTATATTGGAAATTTATTAATGGAATTCATTAACTAGAAGTCAGTTTTCTCCATTTCAGACAGATAATATTTTATTGGGACTAGACAATTTGAAATTTATGAAGCATTGATAAAATATTAGCGGTTCTCCTAGTCTTTAATCCAAATCTAATTTAAAATATGTGCTCTAGAGTGACTAAATTATTTTATATATGAAAATTTATTATAAAAATTAAATAATAGTTGCTGTTGAAAAATGCGTGTACATATGTTTTTTTTAACTACTTATTTTATTTATATAAATAATAAATTAATAAATACATAATTTTGTTTTATAGAATTTTAGATATAAAATTATTCAAAACGAGTTTATGAGTAATTTAATTAAGGGTTAATAAAATTTTTTTTATTTCCTCTAATTTGATTATTTTCACATGTACTGATCTTTAAATCAATTTGTGTTGTTGAAACAATTACGCATGTTAGTTCATTATTTATTGATTTCTGTTTTGTTACTTCATTCTAATTTCAAATTTGTTGAAATCTTACTATTTCAAGAAGTTCCATTTTAGATATATTCAAACAAACTAAAAATTGATAATATTTTCAATATTTTTCTTTGGAAACCTGTTACTTGTCTACTGTGAAAGCAACTCTTTTTTTTTTTTTTTTTTTTTTTTTTTACACTACTATATTTAACAGTCTTATATTTCACGCACGTGTCCAAAAAATAAAGGATAATGCCAGAACCGGCAACTAAAGGTGCATAAACAAAACAAACGTGATTTATTCATAAATTCCATGTATTAGACGAATATATATTTAGCGACATATAGTAAAACTTCAACAAATCATTAATATTTTTTATTAATTACAAATTATGTATCATACAAAATGTATTTTAACTAAATAAATGATATTGTTTTTAAATTGTACAAATTAAAATGTTTTTGCTCTTGTTTTAATCACTTTGGTTTAATCCAGTCATAAACGATCCTATACTCCACACAAACCATCAAGAATAGTTTGTGTAAAGATTAAATGAAATCAAGCTATGATAATCTATCTTATAATGGAATATAATGTGACTTACATGAATTTTTTAACATTAAATAGCAAAAGAAATAATTAATATCCCTTCATTAAAATGCAGAAATAAAATGCTGACTTTTCCATTTGGTAAGAATTTGGTTTTGCGTTTAATAATATTGGCAAGAATACCGAAGAGAAATCATACGTAAATATATATAATGTAAAATAAAGAAAAACTAGATACACACTGAATTAGAATTTTGAAATTCTCAACATACTTGGGCTGTTCTCTAAATTAATTTTTATCGGATTTATTTTGATTTTAAAGTAGTTTCAAGTATCAAATTAAAAATAAGTTAAAAATTATTGAAAGTTGGACAATAATGATGTCAAATCTAAAAAAAATTAATATAGATTTTATTTCAATCTACAATTAGAATAATATTAACCAATACAAATAAAATCACTAGAAACAATAATATCTATGTTTCCAGTGTTTTTATTTGTATTGGTTTTTGATTTTTTTTTTCATAATTTTTTACGATTCAGTTTGAAATTTACACTTAGACAGAATTAATTCACAGTGCATTGACCTTAATAGTGTTCAACCTTTTAGGGTAAAAAGCTCTTTTATGATGTGTATGTAAAAATTCTACAGATTCGTTACATTTATGAGGGTCATTCTGAAAGACTATTTTGCTATAAAAAGTTAAAAACTCAACATTTATTGGACGTAAGATGCAATTGTTTTACATACATGAATTTTATTTTATTTTTCTACATAATAATCCTCTACATTACCCGCATTTTCTTTGAAGTTCATTTCATACTCTTGTCTCGTCAACTCAATCAGCTAAGGGGTCACTGTATTCTTCGCCTCTTCCAAACAGCTCATCACTCAGAAACTTTCATCTCTGGATAAAACTGAAAATTGTTTGAAGGAAGATTGCCAAAAATTTCCCATGGAAATCGTTCCAGAAATTGAGTTGCTACAACAATACGAGGAAAGAAGTCAAAGAGGTCCATCACTAATTGAATAATAATCAATCCTTTTAATATATAAAGGATATATATTTTCACAATTTTAATTTTTTTATATCGAAGATGAAGATTTGGAAATAAATTAATAATTGCCTAAACATGAAGAGCAATTAATACGTTTTATAATATTCATGTAGAAATAAATAGATGCAGTCAGAATACACTTATTTATACTCGGTTCAGTTTGTTCCTTGACGGTCACCTTCTACAGATGACAGATAACTCATCCAGGATCTACAACTTAAAGTAGATTCCAATCTACTAAATTCCATGAAAAAGGTGAAAATTGGACCCATGAACTATCACAAGGAAAACTGGAGCACCAACCATTCAACGACCATTATGGCTGTATACTCACGATTAAGAGTTAAACTTGGCTTTGTGGGTTATAAAGTTGATATGTTACTCCTCCCAAAACCTAAAAACGTCATATTTGTTGGGTTTATGAAAGCTAATTGAGGTCTACTTAAAGTTCTTTTCTCACAAATAGAACTGAAATTTCAAACTTTACGAATCATATCTTAACATGATGGAAGAATAATATTTGTCATTTTATACATGACATTCTAGACAGTAGCATTCTAGTCATATTTTTATTTGCAAATCGTGAATTTTTCAATTTGATAATAGAGTATAATTTGGCTGAACCATTACAATTACAAAAATATACACTTCTATTTTACTGATAAATATATGTCGGAACTATTTCAATGAAGGCTTTAAGGAATTTTAGTTCATTCAACACATCTTTGTTGTTTTCATCTAAATTACATTTAACAGCAGTATTATATACTTTAATAAGAATAGAAAACTGAGTTTCTAATTGAAACCACACGAGTGATTAATCAACACCATAACAAAAGTAAATGATCTCATTTCATTTCAGAGAATAAAAAAAAATGTCGGCTTAAAGGTTCATAAATAATTAAGCTGGATGAATTTTTATTAAATGCATTTTAATCATTATGAAATTGGTGGTGAAATTAAACTCGATCGAGTCACTTAAGTGCCTGGCTACATATCAAATTAAAAGCAGCATCAAATAACTACGCACTTTCTTTCAGTCTTTCTTCACAGTCATGTAATGAAAATTCTTGTATATAAAGAGATGTAATATTAAAAGTCCGCTCTCATTGCGTGTTTACAAAACATGCATTTTTGATTAAATGCATTCGCCTACGCTAATCAAGATCAAGGTGAGCTGATCTTGGTTATTTTCATCTTAGTTCTTTCACTTTCATGGCCAGTTAATTAGGCTTCGACCTCGAGTTATAAGTAGAAGTGATCCTTCCTGCCTTCCATATTATATATGCACTGATATAAATTTGAAGGTGAAAATTTAATACCAGAAGATTGCTTTAATTGAAATGCTCAAGATTTAATTAAAGCATATAATGCTTTAATTTATTTATATGTATGCAGTCCTCAAAGACACAAATTCCAGTTATAAAATGATGCATAATCTAATGAAAGCTAACTTTTATTCTCCTAGAGCCAAACATTCATGAATTTAACATTTTTCATATTCTGTCAGAGTAAGTTATTATTCTGACAGAAACTTTAGAGGAATAATTAGATATATATACATAAATAAAAACCTAATTCTTTGTTGTCCTGATATGATTTGAGGACAGATTTGAAGAATGGAATAAAACATGCATCAAGAGTTGATCTCCCGCTAACTCAAAATATATGCAATATTTCATTTCAAAATCTTGATTATATATAAATACATATTTTGTATTTAATGTAAACCATCATTATTGACGATTTGAAGACAATGTAATGTTTCTTATGCCGCGATGCACACTGTTCCGGAACTCTGATTACTTCAAGAATGGATTCGTGTGGTTCCTTTCACACTTTTCGAAATTCTCTTCTATGTGTAACCGCTGAGTAGATGAAAAAAAATGTGAACGGTATTGTGTGTGTGGATTTCTTTATATTTCTATATATCAACCAAGTCACTCCACAGAAACCTTTTTGACTTTTTAAAGGCAATTGGTTTTGTTTATTTTATTTAAACAGTACTTGAATTTTATTTTTACTTTCATTTTACCAATTGTACTTATTTAGATTTTAATGAAATACACTTATTTTTGTATTTTAACATTTCAACGTTGAGTTTGGATTTTAAACAAGGTTTTATTTAAATTTAATTTTTGACGCAGCTTATCCTTATTGGACTTTGCGCCATAAAACCCAACCAACCAAATAATTTGATCGTTAATGAAATTACGAGTTTTGTGTTTTACGATTTTTTTTTAAATTGTTGTTTTCACTCACTGGAGAGAACGTATTTTCAGATTCCAAGTATTTCTTAGATCGCAAATGTATTGAAATATGAGTGAAAATAGTTCCGATTTTAATATATATGTATATATAATATAAACTTCTCTTATTCATAGGTAATTTTCAAATATTCTTCATCCCATTCGCGATTATATATATATAGCATATCTATATTTGATACCTAATTTTGGGGAGCAAAAGTGTTTTCAACTGTGCTAAAAAATTTAAATAACCATAAAGACTGTAAATATTTTTATTTTCAATCTCACAATTTTCTTTCGAGAGTTGTGCTAGGAGCAGCAACTCGCTGATAAATTCATACATGTACAGAGCATTTTCTTAACTCCTTGTTCATTCAGTCACAAAATCAAGTTCAGTCACACAAAAATGCTGTCTCTTATTTATAAACTCATATTTATTATTAAATCCTAGTAAATACTAAGCAACGACAATTGATCATTTCACATAACAGTTGAAAATATTTCTTACTTGCTCTCCATTCCTATTGTAACTCTCATATTACAATTTGCGCACATAAAGACTTATCTTTGTTACGTATTTCAAAAATAAAAAATAATCACCTCTTTGTTTTTAATATTTTAATTGGTATGCATAGAAACTTATTTTTGAGAAAAACTAAATGCAGAAGTTTTATTCAAAATTGTTACCAAGCAACTTTCTCATCTGAAATGTTTCATAATTTAAATAATTTCTTCATAAAGAAAGTTGTATATACATTTAAAAAAATTCATTTTAAAATTACAATTTTCGCGGCAGGGTTTCCGAATTTTCTTAGTTGGAAGTTAAAAATCTTTCAGAGAAACGGAAAATCAGGAATACTTTTCTAGTATGTATGGATGACGTTTGTTCAATCCTTGTTGTTTGTTAAATCTCAGTTAATAAAAATTCCAAAAAATTAAATGAAGAACATTTAAGTACAACAAAAATATGTGAATTTTGAATTTGGGAAACTAAAAAAAAATCAACAAATCACCTTGAGTAGTCACTTACTTCCGCAATATAGATATTGATTTAGATATTATAAGCTTTTCTATTATTCAAGTAATAACTCTTATAGTATCTAAATACATGTCTATAAATGAGGCGATATTATATTACCTCAATTAGCTCAAACTGAATTTCTCTCTATGGCATAACTTATTGGCTGTGCGTGTTACATTTGAGCTTCAAGTAACCAAGAATAAAACTTTCGCATATAGTAGATAGCTTGTTGAATTCTGAGACAAGCCCAATTTCTCACTTCTGATATTGTCTGAATACTAAAGAGAAGGGTGTTAGCTCAGATTCTCTGACCTATTGGCTTGCTTAAAGTCCAAACTATTTAGTTTTGCTAAATAATCTTGCCATTTTTTTTTTGGAATGTTATTTTCTAACAATTTTACTTCTCTAGAATGTGTAATAACATACTATTTTAAAACCAGTTTTTAAACTATTTTTTTATGAAAATGATACCATCAATTTTTTTTTTCTGTATTACCTCTAGTTTCTTAAGAACACTGTAATCCATCAAGCTCTTCAAAGGTTTAGTTTCTTTGCAATCAAATGAGTAAAAATAATGGCATCTTCGTTTATATATTCACTTAAAGGACGGAATTTCATTTCAATATTTTGTATGTTATACATTCAGTAATCTTTGTTATAACTTACATGTAACACTCAGATCTTTGATAACAAGAGGACTATTTTCTGATTTCGTTAAACATTTTAAGTTAAAAAAACATTTACACACATTATCTAAATATACTCATACAGTTGTTTAGTCATATTTATGAAGAAACACGTGAATTGATTCTCCAGTGATTAAAGGAAATGATCATATATTATTCTTTTAACAAACATTTTACACAAATCTGTATCTGTAAATCTGTATTTAACACAAATGATATCAAATACTTTTAAGCAAATTTACTTTCCATAAGTATTCTAAAAATATAGTATTACTATGTAATACAATTCTCATATTTTAATGTAATATAAAGACTAATTTACTCAAGGTTTAATATATTAATAAGTTTCATGTAATATGATTGGTAATAACTGGTTCGTTATTTGAATAAGTTAACACTATCTTGACATAAATGAACAAAATTACCAGTACTTAAATGTTTTTTCCCCAGAGCACAGTTATTCGTCACAATAGACCAATAAATTATTTTTGATTTAACTTGATAGTGAAAATATATGTATATATACCCTATTATGTATATATATCCTATGTTGCTAAAATTTAAATTATAATGCTGGTATTTCTAACTTGCATGTATAGAAAATAATTTTTTTGGCACTTTGTGTAAATTTTTAACAAAATATTTTATTAAACTATAATTATAATTTGAAATTCCAATTCATAAATTTTGAAAAAAATATGCACGTAGTACTATTCTTTTTTTAAAAACTTTAAAACTATATAATAAAAATATCTCTAAATATTTTAAACCTAATAACAACTTTTAAACTCAATAGAATTTCTTATATCATTAATTATTAAATGTAAATAAAAAAAATAATTGTTCAAATTCTATAGGAAATTTATGCATTTAATGATTAATATTTATAAATATTTTTTGATAAGTAATTTGTTGTGCAATATCTCTTACTAGTATTATAAGAAAATGTATACAAAAATTGTTATTTTTGGGTAAATTCAATAATTGTCCAACTGTTAAACTAGTGGAATTCCTTCTAAAATTATTAATTCTTCTACAATTATGCATCACTTTTGAAACTATGATGCACAAGATGTGATGTTTCCTCAAGTCAGGAATAAATGGCAGTAAGTCATTATATAATTTGTAAAAAATTCTTTCAACTCTCAGAATTGGAACTATAAAATATTCTTAATGCATGAACATCCAATGTATATGGAAGCGAATTTATTATTTTTTTTGGGGGGGGGGATTATTATCAAATACCTTGAAACATGTAAATGCTTGAGCATCCAATGTATATGGAGGAGAATTTAAATTTGAGGGGTCATGTCATCACATAAATTGTGTACTACTTTTATAAACTTTTGTTTGATATCTAAGGAGCTTTTTTCCACTAAAATATTACCTGATAGCACATATTTAATTATTACAACTGAAATGTTCACAGTTTATGAGATCATACGAATCTTTTAGATGATGTTTGTAGAAAAACTGAATCAACGAATAAATTTAGAAATTATTTGGAGGCACTAAAGCAAAAAATTAATACAATTTTAATGACCAAAATATCAAGTAATGAAATATGTACTTTCTGATTTTATCTTGTAAATCAAAATATCTTCTCTGGGAGGGATGTTTAGGCATTAATTTCATTAACAAGTTCATGACAAACGCTGGAAGTTGTCTTCAGAAAAAAAGAGAGAAAGAAAAAAATATTAGTTTGGGGAAAAAGTAATCCATTATTTTTTCGGTAGACGTCTGTAGTGAACGATATCTCGTGAGGTATATATCAAACAATTTCAGATTTATCTCGTTGGAAAGGTGACATTTAACACTAAAATATCCTCTTGCGGTTTTTTGTTTGATTAATTCAGTTACGAGTACAAGGTTTTAAAAATGGAAGACAACAGAAAATTCGACACATTTTCGATTTTCTCTTGTAACGGTGAAAAAGATAGCCGGGTGGCTAAAATTGTTAAAGGTGTTTATCGTCCTATATAAGACTGTAACAACCATTTACGTACAATTTTTGTTTCGTTGATTCCGTTCGGGTATTTTTGATGTTAGAGATGCACCTCTCATGTGGATACAGCATTGTCGAAAATGTCTTTAAAATATCAAAAATGATCGAAGTTAACCGCATGTCATCAGTCGTAACGCGCAAGACCTAAAAATCTGCATGAAAGCTGTTTTAAACCTTTTTATAAAGTGAATCCAAAAGAAGTTACATAAAGTAAGTTCACGTAAAATAATGGATTTCTTTTTCCCCAAACTAATATTAAAGTGGAAGCTAAGAAATATCATATATTTATATAATTATAAGGTAAAAAAAGCTTTATCATTATCACATGATTTAATACCTAAAATATTTATGAGGAAAAATTTACCACGGTTTATACAATTCTTAGAAAAATAAGTTTAAATTAAAAGTTTCTAGCAGTTTGTCTTGAATCATGTTCAATCAACCTTTCTAAATTTCGTTATTAGCAAAGGGTGTCTAATGTCCATTGCAAAACTTTCAATATTATGTTTAAATCGTGTTCCCACTTAACATTTAAAAAAGTTGACCATAGCGTAAGCAACTACATAAAAATTCCATAGAAATTTTCGATGGAAAATATATTTATAAAAATCTGTATTATTTCTGTTGGCATTAAATGGAATAAATTAAATTATAATAATTATAATTCAATTTCAAAATGAAAATCATGTTCAAATAGAATAATGAAAGCTCTCTTTAATAAAATCTGTATCTATAAATTGTAAAAAAGCAATAGAATTCTTAAACTGTAGATTGCACATTTTCACCCTGTAGTAAAAAATTTCATTTCATCTCATTTAAATTTCTAAGCTTGCAGTCGGTTATATTCGGTCACTAGTATTATACCTAAAGTTACAGTATGTAAAATAATTCACAATATGTAAAATAATTCTCAAGACTTGTCTTAAATAAGCATATTTCAAATGTTGCAAAAGTAGCAATTATAAACATTACAATAATTTTTGTTCTTAAATGTAACTTAAATATAACTTTATTTTTTTGAGTAATACCTTTAGGCTTGATACTTTGTTTCTAGAAATTACATAATACAGAAACTTAGCTGCCTCATATGTTCTTTTCTATATATAAATAATAAAAAAATTAAGAAATCTGAAAAAATAAACCATTCTGTTGTTTAGACTACTTATAAATGCGAAATAAAATAAAATTTTGTTATACATCAGCTATAAACAAAATATTTTTTGTTATAATATTTTCAGTTAATTATTTTTATCATTATTATTTTATTATTTATAGCGTAATTTCTCAATTTACTTGTTTTTGCATCTTTTCAATGTAATAGAACTCAGTCGAAATAGAATTCAATGTAATAGAATTCAATTAAAAATACGCTGCTTTAGAGAATAAAGATTACAATTGGCGTGGTGTCTTTATGTGTGCATGTATATATATTTTTCAGTAAATTCTAGATTAGTGTTAAAATTAAGCCTCTATTGCAGAGAAATGAAACAGCAGTAAACTATCAAACAAGGGGCAATTATGGACACCTTGATTTCAAACTTTTATTTTTTAGACTTAATAAATTACTTGTTGTATAATCAACATTTACGTATAAAAAAATTATGTTTGACATGAATATTTTTCTAAACATTGCACAAGTTGGGTACAAGAAGTTCGGACTAGCAATAATGTTACAGTTCTGATAATGGATGGCTATAAGAATCAGAAGTCATAGGAAACAATGAAAGTTTTGATGACATAGGAAGTGGAAATATTAGCAAAGTATTTTATGACTAGGAAAGTAATATAAGGATAGATTTTTCAGTTTGAAAATAGCAGAATCGAGAATTTTAAATAGTACCTAACAAATTTTTAACTTTTCTTTGCATAAAATGCAGATTTAAAGATGAACTCTTTTTAACTCAAAATTAAATATGTATTTCAGTGGGGCAAATTACTAGTTTTTTTTATTTAAATTAAAAATAATTGTGTTTCACTTTCTTATAGTAAGGAGAAATATTGAGGTTTATAAATATTTTAAAAAAAAATTTTCATCCCCAGGTTTAGATAACGGGATTTTTTAACACTATGATAAATTGAATTGACATATACTTTAAAGTTGACTCCGAACCACTACACGCATTCATGTTAGAGGTGGGATTAAATCCAGAATTTTTTAATCGAATGCAAGAGCACTTATCATTTTGATATCAGCACAACCGAATTGTTTAAGATTCGAAGACCAAAATGTACATATGTATTATTTTTCTAAATAACCGGATTAAACCTGGAAGGGAAGAAAAGATCAGAATTTAAATTCGAATTATAAACATGATTTGTTTGGAAAGATTTTCTAAATTTCTTTAGTTAATATATTTGCATTTAAAAATGATCAGAGTAAGAATAATTATTTAAGTATTATTCTGGTTATAGCGTAGAAAAATACATTTCATCGGAAATATTTAATGTACAATACTGTAATCCAAATAAAATTAAATTAAGTAAACATCAGCTACTAGTGTACTAACTTCTAATGTCAAGTACAATCACTTTTATTTAACAGTAAATGACTTCCAGCTTTTGTCTGCATTAAAATGTGCACCATTTATAATCTTAAAATTCAATTAAAACTTGCATGTAGTCTTCTCAACAAAATATAACAGAAATGAAGCACAAGTATAAAAACTAATACAGAAATAAGGAAAACAGGCAAAATACTGGTAGAATACTGGTAGTTGGTTTTTACAACACAAAATTATTCACGGAAGGCAAAAATATACAGGAATAAAAATCAATTTTTCTTCAAATTTGATGTAAGTTATTGAAAGCTTTTAAATGATCCTATTGATCAACTAGTTGAAGCATAATTTTGTCTTTATAAATGTTCTTAAGCTTTCTTTTGTCTAATGAAAATATTTTTTTATACAACTTTGGTTCATATTACCAGATAAATAGCATGCATAAATAATTTCATATATTTGTGAAAAATAACCATATTAATGAAAAATCATATTCAACAGAAGAGACATTAACTAGAATATATTTTAGCTTCTCATTATGTTGAATAGCAGCCGAATTAATCTTCCCGCTTTTAAAGTCTGAACTCTTGAAAGTACAAAGTTCACTTTAAGATAGTCATGCTGTTTGAATATTTACATTAAATACTACATTAAGATGCAGTGTCCTTAATTTAATGCGAAAATATCAAGTTTTCAAAAATGTTATTTTTATTTCAAACTTAGTATGGAGTTAATTCCATTTTTTTTTTTTTTTTTGCAATGAATAGTAGTAAAATTAAATATTATTAAAACAAAATTGTCAATTTCAAAGTTTAGTAAACTCTGAAATTAATAACTCTTTGCTTTGAGTGAGTTCAGAAAACTTTATTTCAAATTTTGAAATAGAATAACTCGCTATACAAAAATAGCTTGAAAAATATAGATTTAAGACAGCAGAAATATTTACTTTAAAAATTAAACTGTTTTTTTTATTACTCAGTGTAGCTACTAGATGGCAGCACAAATTTATATCTGAAAACTTTCCAAATTGCACAACAAATCAGAGTTTTTGATAATTAATTGACAAGGTCTATTTTTCATTAGATAAATAATTCATCCAGATAAAAATTATAGCTCTACAAGATAAAATTAAACTATTAATTAAAAAAAACCAATTTGTAGAAAAAAGATTATTTTCCTTCTCTTAAGACTTTGGTCCAATCGCATATCATTGTCTCAAATTTTTCTGTAGGATGTAACCATCCTAAAAAATTTTGAAAAGATGATAAAAAACGTAGAAAGTTATACACAAATGATAACTTGTAGCCTTTTTTCACATTTCACTTTGCGTAGTAAAGATAACGAAGGAGGGTCAACTGACTAAATAAAAATAATTGGTATTTATAGAGGTTGTGTGTGACCATACTTTTAAAAGTTCCACTAGCTTTTTTTCTTTACGAGCAAGTTTAGCAAATTACATTAAAGAAAATTTCATTCAGCTGAATAAAAACCTTGTAAAGGTTGCAAGGATATTACTATGAAGAATATTTTAAGTCTAAAAGTACATTTCTTTAAAAAAAAAAAAAAAAAAAATCACTCTTGTTCCGAGATTTTTTGTTTCCGCGTTTCTTACATTGATATGCTGAACAATTATTTTGTTGTATTTATTTCATGCCTTTAAGAGATTTTTTAATTGTGTCTAACGTCTTGAAATTAACTGAATTAAAACTTTTTCAGTGTCTGCTTCATAACCTTTAAGAACGTGAGATACATCACATAGTAATGTTTATAAATTTCCTTTTTATAGCTCCAAATTATGTAATCACAGTATGAGGTAAAATCATAAGTCCATATTTATATCGTTTTAACCTCGTAATTTATAATTTCCTGAATCTGTCCGATATTCAATTTCTTTTTTAATCCGCATCAAAATTATCTCCTTGAATTGCAATTTTTGTCATAACTGTCGAAATGCAATTATTCGTACAAAATAAAATATAACATTTCGGTAATTCACAAAAAGCTATCTTGTTTGAAGAATTTTTTTTTTTTTAAATTGCTTCTAATAAAGATAATCAGGATAATGTTTTCCCCAGGATTCTACAAAATAAATTTACACTGTAAATTTACTTTGTAGAATTCGCTTGCAAAACAAATTCCATTAAAAAATAAGTCAAAACATTTCCTTAAAATATTCATTTGTTAAAATTATTCCAATGCATATCAGTAAAATTTTGATTTTTTAATGTATTTTAGTTAGTGCTTTTATAATTTACTTTTATTATTTTGCAGATAAACAGAGTAAAATTTTAGTCTGAATTTTATATAAAAGGTGTAGTTAGTAAACCAACCACATTGATCGTGTTGAAATAGTTATGCATCTTGTGCAATTAATAAGTTATAAAGGTAAAGTTTTTTTCTTGACTCTTTTAAAGAAATAGAAAAAAAACTACTCCTCAAAAATATGTATTCAAAACAAATAAAAATATCAAAAATATTAAGTAAATAATCACAATTTAATTTATATATATATTTCATTCATATATACTGTCGAAATAGACAAAATAAATGAAGAGGAATAGTTTTATTTAAATAATGTTTAAAAAAAATTATGGGGTAAAACATTCACTCTTAGCAGTTACAATTTTTATTTTATATTTTAACTGCTAATCACATTTTATAAGATTTATTTTGTTAACAATATAAAATTTAAAGTAGCAAATTTGACTTTTAAAGAATCTTAAGCAATTTTTATATGCAAAACTGATTTGTTTTGTGATTACAAAAAACGTTTATTTCGACACAGTCAGCTAGATGAACATCAATGAATTTAACAAATTCTTTAAGTATTTGCTTTCTATTACTTCACGAAAAAGCTTAATTTTGTAAGCTTAAAAATCAAAATTAAATTCTGACTTGGACTAATGTTAATGCCAACATAAATATACATTATATTACATAAGCTCTTCTAAAAAATTATTTTAACTCATTACAGGCAGTGTTTAAAATTATTTGATATCTTTTAATATGGAAATAGCTTGAAAATGTTTCTTATATCTTCGATAGATGGCAGCACTATAAAAGTCAACTCTTAATAAGTAATGTGGCCTCAAAGTGACTTTAAAAATTATGTAATATAATGAAATATTTTTAATTGATTATTTTATTTCGTGTAGTATTGTTAGAATTATAAAATAAATGTTAGTATTTTTTCATATAATTCAGAAGAAATACATTTAAATTTTAAATAATATTAAATGTATCTCACCTTATCGTTTTTACAAATCTAGATATTTGTTACAATATTTCGTAATAATCAAATAATACGACAGAAAAGGAAAAAATTTTTTTTTTTTAGAATCAGCGTTTCTTTCTCAAAAAGGAAGAACGATTAAAATTTAAACTGACAATAAAGGAAATGTAGATTACACTCAATATAGAAATTTATCTGTAATTACACTAGTTTTTAATCAGATTTGCACTAATTATGTATTTCTCCTTCAAAATTGGAACTTACTGAATAAAGTTTTTGAATAAGAAATTATTTGATTGTCAAGATCAAAATACATAAAACTCTATAAATTTTTATGTGAACTCTAGCAATATACAGTATTTTCTTCATTATGTTTAGATGCAAATTTTATAGCACTGAAATCTGACCTTTATATTTATACATAATTAATCAATTCTATGGAGGCCGACAGTAAGTTAATCGGATTTCTCAGTGTCAATTATATAATCATTACACATTAACATATTAAAAAAAATAGAATTTAACTAGTATATAAGGAATTAGTTTTTTGTTAAACATTTAAATATGTGTGTGAAATTAAATATTAAAGTTTTAAAATATCGTTACATCTCCTTTATTTGTTAAATTGAGCAATTATTTTTTTCCTACAAAAATTTAAAAATTTAATTTTAATTATTTTATAGTTTTTGAATATATGAATTCCTTGGCTGTAAAATTTGAAAAGAAATTATATTTGTTAACATTACGATATTAAGATAAAACTCTTTTTAACCCAATTAAAAAGAATAACATGACAGACATTTTGTAACGCAACACTTAAATAATATACTTTAACAAATAAGTTAAACAAGATTTGCAATGTTTGGCTTAATACAGACATGCATTTTTAAGCCTTATATATAATGACCAGGAAAGCATAAAATTTATCAGTAATATACATTTTACTTTTGATTCAAGGCATTATTCTCAGAATATTTAAGAGTAAAACCTCCTCAGAAAACTTCTATAAATATTATCTATATTATTGTCTCATATCTACAACCCCCACTAGTACACATTTCATTAACTATTTTTGACTTGCATTTCAGAGCATGACTTTATAAAATACAAATTGTATGTTACAAATTAATGAACTCACTTTATTAAATTTCAAAAGCGTGAAGGATTCAGTTTAAAATATTATCATGAAATTAAAAATAATTCAGACGTAGTAGATAAAATTTGCCAGTTTTGGCTCCGTGGCGGTGAGTGGATTTTGGGGTTTTGTTTCATTAAATGGCAACACTAGAATTTTGGTTTTGTGAATGGCAACATATTCAAACCTAAACAAAGTAGCATGAGTGGACTTTAACAAAATGTCACGTGTCCATCCTATACATCTACTTCAACGCTGCCATTTTAAATTCTATGAATTAGATTGTTGCCATTCTGGAAACTGAAATTTTGCATACATAAAATGATAATAATTAAATTTGCATGTCATAGAGTGAGAAATATTAATTTTTGTGTTCAATACCTTACACGTAGTGCTTTTATAATATAAATACGTGCATATGTGTAGTAATGTTGAGTTGTTAAAAGGGAAAAGTAGCGCAATTTTTTAAATTAAATTTCAAAGCTATTGCAACACAATTTTAATCATTGTCGAATGAAAACTGTAAATGTTAAGTATTTGTTTCATATAGATTAAGTACATTAGCAACTTTCTACAAGGAGAAACACGATTCGACAGAAATCGAATGGAGATTTTGTACTCGATTCTTTTTAAGATTTATTTAAATTAATGAAACTTTTTAATTACGATTCATTGTAGTATTAAACAGACATTTGAATTTATTATTTCAAAGACAATGACTCGTTTATTTATCATTTCCTATTTCTCTTAAACTTTAACTGTCAAATGCAATGCTTTATCTAGCTTATGGTTTACAGATACATGTTCCTATGTATGTTTTCTAACAAATATGATTTAAATTTTGCGTAAATTAAATATCAAAAATATTAATAACTTGAAAGCATTTTTTTATATATATTAGTGTTTCATATTCAAGATGTTTTTTTTTAATTAAACATATTTTATTTTCTAGATTATAATAAGCTAATCCTTTTACTTATGTTTTTTTTTTCTACAAGAATCCAGTGGGAAAAAATATATGCCGGATATGGCCTTCAAGAGTGGCATACAACCAGAGAACGTTTTTCCTGTCGGTGGCGATATTTTCATCTATCCCATGTGGAAAGACTGTATTTATGTACATATACGCACCTTTAAGTTGTTTGGAGATATGTACTACTCCTCTTCAAATGGCATGACAATTAGAGCTGACTTTTTTTTTTTTTTTTTTTTTTTTTTTTTTTTTTGCTGACTAGAGATGATAATCGTCGATTGGATCAAAAATTGGATTATGTTATGACAATAAATATTTGATATTTAAAGATTTAGAATTATGCTTTCATTATAGTATCATACACACATAATTTATTTACTAAATGATTTTAAAATATATGCTTCATTTAATGTTAGTATATAATTAGCGTAAAAAATTAACATTCATAATATAAATGTTTAAAGAAATTACTTTTTCATATTAAAATACTTAAACAAAACTTCATATTCTTACTTCATTAACACGCTTTTTAAAAGAAAATGTAAACTGTTTGACTTCAAAAAAGATTCCTGAAGTGCCAAACATGCCAGGTTATGAGCTGAAATTAGAGACTTGTTGTTGGTTGGGTTTTGTGGTGCAAGGTCCAAAGAGGACAAGCTGCGCCAAAAATTCAGCTTTAAAGATTATTGATAGATTTTAGGCAAAACCCAAACTAAACATTAAAAAATTAAAAGACAAAAATAATTGTATATATTAATTTTAAAATCGAAATAAGTATTAGTATATGAAAGTAAAATAAAATTCATAAAATTTAAGGGAAATTGGTTTCCTTAATTTTATTTAAAAAGGAAAAAAGGTTCCGGTGGGGTGACTCCCCCACTAAATCATACACAGTTAAAAGGTCAGTTGCAAAATATTTAAAACGGTAAACGTTAAAATCAGGACATGATATTAAAATATGAGATACAGAATATGGTACATCACACGTTTCACACCATGGATTAAGTTCACTTAAAAGCAAATGTGTGTGAAACGTGTGTGTCCGATACGAAGGCGAGTCAATCTGACATCTGCTCTTCGTAACGGTAAAACTGATGAAGGAATGAAAGATGGGAATATGGCACGCAGTTTGTTTGTGACCTGCATACTCCATGACTCCTGCCAGAGAGAATTTACAAATCTTTTAACAACCCTTCTCACGTCGAAAAGAGGGATATTTGAATGAAGTACAGACGATGCAGCTTTAGCGGCTGCATCCGCCTTTTCATATCCCTCAAGTTGTTGTTGTTGGGTTGGGTTTTGTGGCGCAAGGTCCAAAAAGGACAAGCTGCGCCTCATATCCCTCAAGACCTACATGACCTGGGATCCAGCAGAAAATGATGTCATAACCCTTGCCAGCAAGGGAATCCAATGCTCCGAAAATCTTGGACACAACTGGATAACAATTATTATAGTTTTCCAACGCTTTTAAAACACTTAAACTGTCAGTATACATGCAGATTTTATGAAACTGCTCTGTATTCACTAGCTGAAGGGCTTGATAGATAGCCGTTGCTTCAGCGGTAAAGACTGAGCAGGACGTATGAAGACTGTAACTATGACTGGTATCAGCATAAAATATGCCACAGCCAATATGTCCTGCACTTTTTGAACCATCCGTGAATACAGGCGTGTATAATGAATACTGACCGCGATGTGAATAGAAAAGCTGTTGAAAAACTGTTAAGGTTGTGTCCGATTTTGTATATTGAGCAAATAGATTAATAATAGTTATCTGTGGATCGTACTAGGGAGGATGTGATTGAATGTCCGTTTTAATAAAACGGACATTATGTAGGTCTATCAAAT